>JBAMJV010010069.1:5000-115111 GCA_037951105.1 Echinarachnius parma
AGACCATACACAAGTTACACAACAAACTGAGATAATCTGTCGCGCGCGAAGCGCGCAGCGAAAATTGAAAGTGGATGTCTAAATTACTTTTTTAACGTTAGAATTAACAAGTCTTAGCTCATACAACTAATGTTTTCTTTCCCACTCGTATACAGATACACACACAAACAAAATATATCGTTCCCTAAAACCTGGGGGGGGATGATTGTACATGTCATCCCCCCCACCTTGTGAGGTGGGGGGATGCATCCCCCTCATCCCCCCCCCCCCCCCCCCCCCGTTGTCTACGCCCCTGTATATCACTCCCGACAGATAAGAGAGCATTTTCACCCTATAACAAATTTTTCTCTTTAGCATGGCTCAAATTAAAAGATTCTTTCTTTATGAATCAGAGAGCATGTGATGAAATTTGCACTGCTTTTGCTACCCAATGCACATACAACTTGTATCCAACTATAGTGCAGTATCGATCAAGCCACGATGTAGGTACACGTCGCTACATGGATAAAAACCATGGTTGTTATACACAAATTAGAATAACACCGCCTATTTGTCATTATTGGAAGGATTGATGTTGATGGGCATGCCCCAAACAAATGATAGATGCTGCACTTGAACTTTAGTCGGGAAAATTGAAAGTGCATTCGTTGAAAATCGTCGGCAATATGAAAATTATAGCAAATTTAGGCGCATTACGAGATCGACTCCAACTTTCTTGTATTTTTATCGTGCATCCCCGCGTGACAAGCACCCGCCTGCTAATGCTACGTAATTTGGGTTCGGTTGCTAGCTGCCGCGAGTCATAATTTCGAAGATCTTTAATCCTAATTGGTTGCCGACGAAAAACATACAGGTGATGGTGTTGTGTGGGGTGGGCCGGGTGGCATCAATGTTTTGGGTGTGGTGATGATGATGATGATGAACATTATAAAAATTGCGATATTATGTTGAATTTGTCGGATCTCGAGTTCGATATTATGCCATCATTGTGCCCTATGATTTCCGGCAGCTACTAATTTATATTCGTGACTGAACTGATTTTTGGTTGGCTATATAGTCTTCTTAATTGTTTTGTTATTTTATCCAAGAATGTGAAAACTGAAAAGGTTGACGAAGGTATATAAGCGCGGGATTCCTTTGCTAGTACAGTATATTCTTCATTATTTTGTACGCTGATGAAGAATTACAGTAATATGAAAGCTGGAGGAGTATAACGGTGATGAGGAAGAAGGAGGAGGAGGAGGAGGAGGAGGAGGAGGAGGAGGAGGAGGAGGAGGAGGAGGAGGAGGGGAGGAAGATGTCAAGATGAAGGGTTATATTAAGGTAACATGAAGACATGAGCTAGCGAAATGAGAGCGTTCTATGAGGAGGATGTACCGCAGTCTGCAGCAACAAGCGTTTGTCATATCTGTACCGGAAAACAAAAATCCATCGTTTTTTAAAACAAATTTCAACACGAAAACAAACAGAAGCAAACAATTATTCTATTATCGTCAAGCCAGCTCAGCTCAATTACTCGCTAATTGAGGGATAATACGATCAGAGAGACCGACACGACAATTCTACCCGGGGCAGACACTTCTTTATCCGATCGGCCCGGCTCGGCGCCTGGGGCAGGCGGAAGTATTAGCTGCTAAAAACAAGAGATCTTGATTTCCGCTTTACTGATGCACTTTTAATGAGGATACATCAAACATTACTATTTTTTGTCGCTGAATTTGTTTCTTTTTTCTGTGGTTTTATTTTGCATAGGTGGTCTGGTTGTACAATATTGCCAGCAGGCAACAGTCAGTAGGAACGTTTATTTTCCATCAATTTGACTCGTTCTAAATCGGAATTATGACAAATTAGCGTGGATTATCTTCTTGATCTGGGCGTAACAAGTGTATTTTTGTTAAGTCGAACAGTTTCACTTTGTTTCTGGAATACCATCTCCTTGTGGCGGTTAAAAGGAGCTCAGCATGTTCAGCATGTATATGTTCTCCTTGTTTTTACAATCATTGAGTTCCCGTTTTAATTTTTTTCTTTCTGATAATTTCAATAAAACTGCGAGCTACTCCAATCCATTCATTCTCATCATGATGGTTGAATGGAAAACCAAATAAATAAAACGCTCATTTTCCGCATAGTTTGTTTCCAAGGGTCGACTGCAATGACCCACTGTGGGTCGTAAATATCTGGATGTGACTCCAGCCCGTGACAATACTCATCTTAATGAGGCCGGTGTAACCGGTCATTTTACACTCCCAATATTTATGGGCATTTGTACCAGTTTCGACCTGGGGACTTGGTTATAGAATTGCAATCATTCAGTAACCAGATTCCAGTTCTTGCTGATCGAAAGATGAAATCTAGATAGTTTTCATTTGCAATCATTCCAATCTCTGAATCAGAAACTGCTGTAAAATGATAATACGTTCAGTCAGCAAAGGTATTTCCCCCTCTCTCTTTGATGGTACGTTTGTTCGTTCGTTCGTTCGTTTGTTTGTTTGTTTGTTTGTTTGTTTGTTTGTTTGTTTGTTTGTTTGTTTGTTTGTTTGTTTGTTTGTTTGTTTGTTTGTTTGTTTGTTTGTTTGTTTGTCTGTCTGTCTGTCTGTCTGTCTGTTTGTTTGTTTGTTTGTTTGTTTGTTTGTTTGTTTGTTTTTTGTCATTGGAAGAGAAAATACATACTATTAAATGGCTCAAAGAATACGTTAGAACAATTTGGGTTCTGATTATGGTGAGGATACTGAGAAGGAAGAAGAAGTACTAACGCCAACGGGATGAATCTGGGTAAATGGGACCAAAGGGAACGGCTCCCAATTATTCCCCGGTCTAAATAGGGGTCGTGTGGTGACTTGATAAAGGACGATGAATCGACAACTACACCTTTACAATATTTTAGAGTTTAGACGTGTAACGCGCGTGTGCATGTCACGAGAAATTATCATTATTTTGGACAAATGCATGCATGCTCCGAAGAATAATGATGACGTCGAGATAATGATTGTGATTTGTGATTCATGGTTGGCAGCGGTCAGAGGGCTGCATGGGTCGGTACGTACGGGTGAGTTATGGCTAGGTGGCAAGGAATGGATGGATGGGGGTGGATGGAGGCACCAGGATCTAGGAATTTAAAGGTCATGGGTTCTGTGCGCGACCATTTATACTATAGACCGTGCTCAAAATAAAGATAAACAAACAAACGGACGAGCTAATGACGTATAATTCAGTTTTCAAAAGAATCGTTTTCCATACTCGATCTGTGTAATTGTGTTCGTATGTATATACGCTTGTTCCCTTCGTACTGATGGAGGGGGTCGTATGACGCCATAATATCAAAGGACCCCCTCCTGAACGAGGTGGAGTTTCTGTCTAGTACTAGTATACGCTATATGTTATATATTATTAGTTCATAAGTTTTCGAATAAAGGTATAGTCATTCATATCAGTGTCCCCTTTGTGGTAATGAGTATTCCCCCACTAACGCAATATACGATCCAACCTTTCACAGAGGTTTCGATATATAATTTCAATTATAAATCATATTCAAATTTATGAAAAATATACATATAAAATACGAGCAATTTAATACATAAATTGTTTAAACCAAAATATAACATCAGCAATTTCCCCGCACCATGAGCAACGAAATCGACAACGGACATCACTCCGGAGTCCAGTCTAATCATAACTAAGCCTTTAATACGGTCATCATCGAGGGACTCGTTACAAAATTTGCTCCGGTATTCGCCGGATCGTAACCTCCCCGATACGGGTCATCGTCTGCGGATCATTTCTCGGAAGGAGGCACATATTGGGGTTGACGGGGTTGACGGGATCGCTGGTCAGCTCATTTATCATCTCGCCCTCTTGTTTTGTTCTTGCCTTCTTCACTTTATTATTTCTCCCTTCACAATTATTTTACTAGCTGCTATATAGTCAGACTGATGATGGCTTCATAACTTCCATTCAGAACTTTCTTATTCGATGTATGTACTAAGAAACCTATGTAGTTTTCGATCCTTGCATTGCAGAACCCTTTTTTCAGGGCAAAAATTACAATGATGTCATGTAGATTATGGACTATTTAAACAAATATTTTTGTTTACAGCGGTACTTTTCTTAATTTGTATAGTTGTATGCATATCTTTGAGACTGCGTATTATGTTTTTGATGTACATCTAACCATGAACCTACTACCTAGGTAGAAAGTAGGTTCATGGTCTAATCAAAGTATGATGTTATGCCGAGAAATTGGACACCATCATTATCACTATAAATTGACATATGGGTCATTATCACTATAAATTGACATATGGGTCATGGTCTATCATTTTAATTTCAAAATACAGTGATCTATGGTCATGATGGTGATGGAATATACCAGCTTTGGAGGTAAAGTACTGGACTGGTTACAGCAAGGAGGTACTAGTCTAGTACCTCCTTGGTTACAGAGAGATTTGTCCAATATTACAGAAAGTTTATCGTGCAAAATCTTGGTTTATGACCGACGATAAACGCCCTAACTACGGACGAACAGAGACAGGTGCGCGCACTTTCGCTCATTCGTGCGCGCCCACCGTAGAAGACGTAATACTCTTGGAGCCGATATCCAATCTACGCTCCGGGGAATAAAATCATAATATAGTTCGTGCTTTGTGCGCGCGACAGGGGCGTAGCCGGTGGCGTAGCTAGGGAGGTGGGGGCTCGTGCTCACCAATGATATGACAAGAAACTAAAACACACGAGGGGCACATCTGTGAACAAAATATAAAATAATTAGGTGTGCCCCCAACAATTCGTGTGAACCAAATAATGCGCGAGCCCCCAATGAGGCAGATCATTAAATACGCCACTAGGCGTAGACACGGGGACAGGGAGGGGGGGGGGGGGGGGGAGGGGGTGGTGGATATAAATGTTCCAAAGCATTTTGAGGAATGCAGATGATAATGATGTCCATCATTTCCAACCAGCACAAAGGAACATACATGAAGGTACCACACTACCACCAGGGATATATTTTGGAACGGCTCAGACGGTAGGGGGTGCCCACCATTAGGTAACGATTGCCCACCCCACCTCCCCCCCCCCCCCACCCCCGTGCCCCGTTAGCGACGCAATTGGCGCGTAAAATACTTTCTTCTTTGTTTACATCAACAAAATTCCCCCTTCTTTCTAGTATATTTTGTTCCATTTTCCCCAATTATTTCGAAGCAACAGGTGCCCTGCGCCGACGTCGGTTCCGATAAAATTAAAGGTTGATTAGTTGAAGGCCGCGACAAATCAGCGGGCTTTTAGAATGTTCGGTGCGTGATAAAACAATCATAATTGCCATTGCGTAACATTCAAACCATAATAATCGGTTCGTAGACAGTATGGAAGCAAAGGGATATAACCAAGAATTATTCACAACCATCGAATATTTATTATATACACAATCACTGCTGTACATCAATAAAAAGAGAAAATAACATTTTAGTAGAGTTGTGAGCGAAAGAAGTTCCAATTTTGTATGTCCGACGAGGGCCAAGCGAATCGTTTTGATCATCCATTATTTGGGGGGAAATAATTATTCATAGTCATAATCATTTACTGACGTCATGAATGAAAATCAATCTCACGAAATTAATCAGTAGTATGACAACAAAATAATAATAATCCCCACGATAATCGTTTCGATTTTCGAGCAATTCGACGTCAATCAATTATTATTGCCGAAATAAGTTACAAAATGAATGGAGGGTAATTATCGAAAACCTTTCCTAGGAGAAAAAGACTAAATTATGTTTATCTTTAATTGAACATTTTTTATTCTTATCGTTTATATTTCAACTCATTTCGTCAGAAGCGAAATCAAATTGGGAGCAAAAAGTTAATTAATTGACGGTGGAAAATTACATTGATACCGCTATACCAGATTGGCTGTTTAAGTCATAACTAAGGCTCAAATTTATCGTAAAAAATAATCAAGATCTATCTCGAGTTCCATAATTGTCTTGTGATGAACATCCAGGAATTATAATAATCATCTTTGAACCAAACTTGTTTTGCTCATGGAAGATTTCTTAAAAATGGTTTATTATGAATGAAAAAAAAAGTGAATTACATGTTATCAAAAACTTACTTCAGAATTGGTGATTACTGTTGATAATTTCACAAGCGATCCAGATTCACGATTTGATCGCATTATCGCATGCATGGGACTCATCAAAACAAGAGGGAACGCTCTCGATGACAGATAATCAACAAGCCATTTGAATTGCTACTGAATGTTTTACTTCATATTATATAATATCAAATATTTATTAAGATATTTATAAAATATTATTTTGAACTGAGGTTATAAATTGACCGGCTGTTTCTCATGAACATTTTGTTCTAAATAATGACATATTTTGAAAAGATTGCAGGAGCAAGTTTCAGTTGGATAGGGTGCCGAAAGAACGTTACTTTATGCTATAAATGTTATAGATAATGTCATTATTTTGAATGCGACGTGGTCACGGGTCACCGGCCAATGTACCAGTACACTTCGAGCATTTTTGTATAGACCCATATCCAAATAAACAATTAGCATGGTCTTACAAGTACAACTCTTACCATTGCTATCTGGGCTTCCCTTTATCGTGAGGTCATCTCCACAATTCGTCGTCCCCTGATGTCCGAGCGCCGTGGGCGATACAATAGGTGGACTGGACGCTGTAACAGGGGGGGAGACACCTCCTCCCCCACCTCCTCCTCCTCCTCCACTACTCAAACTTAACCCTCCGAGTGCCGAAGACGACTTGAGACCGCTATCGAGATCGTGCGACGACGCCGTGATGTAGTCGGAGTGCGACGGCGTGTGGTGCGATGTCGGGTAGAGGCGGTACGCCGGTGTGTGCGGGGCTACGCCCCCCGAGTGGCCGTGCAGCCCCCGCGCCCCGGCGCTGGTCGCTGTGCTCCAGTCCTGGTACTGGGTGTGGTGTGTCGGGGCCTGGTGGTGGGGGTGGACGCCCGCCGACTGGGCGGTGTGGTAGGACATGCTGGAGAGGGGCATACCCGAACCGCCCAGCGACCTCTGTAGAAAAGAAGGGGGAAACAAATCAATTAATAATTTAATTCAAATATTAAGTCGATTGTACAGAGATTCGGAGAACAATCTGCTTTCACATCAATACTCGATTTTAAATTTTTACATTATCAACAAATAATTTTAGCACACTATCAACCTTCAAATCAATTGAATGTTTCTGCTTGTTCACTTGTAGATCCAACTTATTATTGAAAGTGCGTCTTTCCAAACTAAACCTTGTTCGGCTACAATATAACCAACAAATAAACAAACAAACAAACAAACAAACAAACAAACAAACAAACAAACAACAACAAAAAACAAACAACAACAAAAACAAACAAAACACAACAAACAGACAATTAAACAAGTAAATTGTTTCAAACACACTTGTGTTTATATATATTTGTATGTAAACACGTGGGAAGTGTGGATACATTGGGATGATCAGGCTATATTACAAAGCTATTTTGATATCACATTCAGAAAAGTATTTCATTGGTGGCTTGGCCTGGTAGCGAGCCTATCAATTCGTCACGTATGAATCATCCCGGATAGTGAAGGTGGGATGAGGTATCACAGGTCAACATGATCGGGGACTATAAACGGGACTAGTAGATTGGACCCTTTCAGACGATCAAGTAATTTGCTTGAGAATCGACAAGCTTACATCCGATACTTTCTTCACCATGTCCACTGCATGATCAACATTCATTTGAATATGTATGACTATTTATTTTGTTTTCATTCAATGTTTAAACCTGTAGTGAATGTCCAGTGCCACAACGTGGTCCGACTGATTAGGGGGAGGGGGGGGGGGGGCTGTGGATTATTAGGGGCAAACTCTATTATGTCTTTGTTTTTAAATGCTTGTACCCATACGTTTGTTTATCCTCATGCGACCCGTAACTACGCCACTGAATCCAACATAGTTTAGGCTTTGTTTAAATTCAGTAATTCGAAGAAAAACAATCAAATCGTTCTTTGTCAAATCAAATTGTGATTGCCATTGTCTGCAGAGAGGAGTTGCGATGGAACCTTTTTGCGATTGTGATTTGTATGAGACGTGATTCTGCTCGTGTGAACAGCGCCAATATCATCTCGATTATTATTATTGTTCACCTGCTCCCCTTTCATCACGATACCCGTCTCATCAACCCGACCGCATCATCCATCCAACCATCCATCCAACCACAGCACTGCCAGCCCATCTGTCCTTCGTCTATCTACTAGTAACAAGTAACGACACTGCACTATAACACCTCTGATTCTAACCATAGTAGGTCTATGCTCTAAGCTAGTCCAGGTTTGTAGACTAAATTTTACTATATAACTTCTCTCTTTACATTGTGTTTTCATCAACCCGACCGCATCATCCATCAAACCACAGCCCTGCCAGCCCATCTGTCCTTCGTCTATCTACTAGTAACAAGTAACGACAGTGCAAATGACTCTAACCTTGTCCAACTTTCTAGACTCTATACTTTTTACTAACTTCACTTTAATATACTGTACTGTGTTTTCCGTATAAATTATAACCAATGTCCAACCGCATCATATATCCAACCACAGCTCTGCCAGCCCATCTGTCCTTCGTCCATCTACCAAGTCTACAACAAGGAACGACAGTGCACTATAACACCTCGACTCTATAACCTAGTCCAGGCTTCTAGACTCTATTTTTACTAACCTCACTGGGGAGAGATTCAAATTCCTCAACTCTTCATGAAAATGAAATGATTAGGACCACGTTGCAGAAAGAGATACAATCAATTGTAAGGCAGATCATGTGTTCTAAATGCGCAAATCCGATTGGTTGAAACACGCAAATTTTCTGACTTACAATCAATTATAACTTACAATTGATTGTATCTCTTTCTGCAACGGGGCCCTAGTCTTCATGGCTCGTGACATTGGTTCACATTAGAGATCACATTTGATTTTGCAACTGCATATAATGCTATGTAGTTTACACGATATCATGTTGTCAAGTATATACCAATGCATATGATTGACTAACGCACTAAATAATACAAAACATACTAATGTATCAATTATGTTGCCATTTGATCAGTTTATTTAATTTTACAGATGGTTCCAGGAGAAAAAATCGGAACCATTATGTAATGTGTAAGGACCAAGAAGTTTGGAGCTCATGCTAAGAAATTTGTACTAGAGTAAACTTGGATTGTCAATATGAAATAGGCCGGTGTTCTGTACCGAGTGTATATATGTGACTCACTAACTCATGCGTTTCGTCACCCGACCAACTCATAATGATGTCATGGTGGTCACGTGGTGTTATGTCTTGTTTTAGCAAAAGTTAACCCATACCAACCCGAGTGTATCATACTGTTACTTAATTGTAAAGATAAACTGAATAAAAACAGCAAGGAAATCAACTGATGATTTTCCAATAATAGATACAGTGCAGTGCAACGCCCGTTGTGTTTTATCATCTATGCGGCGCATGCATGAGTTGTTGGGTGAAGCTATATAGAAAATAATGAATGCATGGAGATCCTCTCTAATTATAAAAATCCATAAATAAGATGTGCAACTTTACGCATATAACATGGTTTTCATCAAGGACATAATAAATACAAAACAAATACCCGTTGCGACATGGAAGTACTATTAGCGCGTTATAGAACAATTAGCAGACTTTCCACGAAAAATATAATAATGATGGGATGGTGGCTCATCACGCTTCATTCCTTCATAAATAAACATTAATGTCAACCACATAATTAGTAGATTACTACATATTACAATTACATAACAATGTTTTCTGACTTCACATGACTGGAACCAAAATTAAAAGATTACTACAGTCTACACCATTATAATGTTTTCAAACTATGCACGCCTGGACGCGTGTGTGTGATGGTTGGGGGAAATTGAGTTGACAAACACTATGAATCCTGGATTCTGTCTCGGTATTATGTTATAAGATCGCCCCGTACGTGTCCCCGCGGTTAACTACCCCTTCTGGTATTAAAAATAACCGACTTAATTAGACTCTAATTAAACGATGTCAGCTTTATCATTATTAGGGGTATTTTTAGGGCTATCATCGTGGAACAAAAGCGTTAATTATAATGAGTATATAGCTCATTTACCATGTGTGCGATGGGTGTCATTATAGACACAGTGAACTCTAAGGAAATACACAAGTCTGGAATCCCCCACTCCTTCGACTTGACCTTATAGGCTTTTAAAATTATTTATTAGTATAGACCTAGACAAAACGCGCATTTCATGAACTGGCCAAATAACAGAATGTTATATTAAAGGTATCTAGTATTAAACTTTGTTGATTTATGCAAAAACTGGCAAATGGTTGATAAAAAGTGTAGTTTTGTGATATGAATGATTATGTCCACTAAGTAATGTGTGAAAATTTATCGTTAAAATGGATGTCATTATGGCCGAATAACGAGCAAAAGTGCGAAGTGGTATTCGTGAACTCATTGCATTGACTTTGTGCATAGTTTAAATTATCCAGTGGAGAATGTCAAATTCGAACACTTCAACCATACATATCTTTATAACGGAAGAGAAATCCGGAAAACCGAAACCTGTTTCATGTTTCTATTGGTAATGCGAATACAATGAGCATGATGAGGTATGTGAGAACTGCTAGAGTTCTAAGCTGGTAAATTTTGTGGATTTCGACAATGCTACTAGATCCCTTTAATTGTCTTGATCATGTAATAAACAAAACAAGACAGTAGTGAACGATGATGAAAACAGTAATAAAGACAACGGTGACCAAACATTACCATTAAAGGTAGTTCAGATTCGTCAAATGAGATGCGCGGCGCCATCTTGCATACGCGTTGCGCACGGTGCGTAATGCACGTTAGCTCAGTGTCATGCGGTGCGCGCAAACTAACCCAGTTCAAAATGGCGACCCGCTATGTAGCATCCCCACGCTTGATGCCCTTTAATCAATCAACATTATGACATGACTCATTATTTATGCCTCGTAAGTTATATCCAACAATAATTACTGCGTTGAGCTTGCTCTGTCAACATTTCAAGTTGATACAAACTATCGAATTAAAACAAAATAATGTTCTTTTTACACTAATTACTGATAATTTAGGAAGGCAGTTCGGCATGTTGCACAGTATCCGCACATGTATTACAATGTATGGTCACGAAACATGTTTTTTTCTTCTCACTATTATCTATTCACCAAGTCTATAGCAACGTTTGTAAGTTAGACGCTCAGATTTAAAAACATTATCGAGTGTGTTATCACTTATCTATACAAATCTATGCAGTCTTCAAAAAGAATTAGACAAAAATCACAGCGCATTGAGAGCAGACTACAGCATATGTTGGATAGATTTTCTGCAAGAGTTGGCGTGGGTTGGCACGCCAACTCGGCGGCGTTTCGGCACAGCGTAAAGGGAGATGATAATTTATGCTCAGCCAAAATTCGAAGAGGGTGACGGGATGCCTTGATGCCATCATTACTAACCAATTCTGACTGATTTCTTAATAATATCTATCACTTTCTCGTGTTCCGCTATACCCCGAAAATTATAAATGAATTTATTTCGACGTACGGGTATAACTATAAGAGTGCGAACGTCAACATTATCGTGCTGAACCACGTATAACTATAATATAAGTAATTTAATTTCATATAGAGTTCGTCTGTAAGTGTAACCAATCGGAGGTAAACTCAAAATGGGTATGGCAACTATAATGTATTTAGTTTGCAAGATCACAATATGCACCGTTTCCAATGTTGCTGTATACTTAATTTCTGCGCGTTTGGTCTACTAAAACACATCATAATTATTTAGATCCAATAAGAATATGGCATCCAAAATGTATACATACTAAATACAATTAAAGCCAGTAATGACATACGGTTAATTGCAGTCGTATAAGTTATAGATAAAGTCTCAGTGACCCGTATATTGGATCAAGACTGTTTAGCTCTGGTACAACGCGCAATCTCCATAATAAAGCACTCCAACCTGAGTATTTTAGGGACCAGTCCTGAATGAGTTAAAGTTCGAGACGTATAATCATGTTTTTATCATATATGCATGATATTAAAGGGATATACACGTATATATTATCTGTACGCACTCATTTTTACTGAATTGCGATTCGCTAAGAGTCAAGACACTATAACCATGGACCCTACTACCCATGCTATAACATACCATTTTCAGGCCTCATTCTTACAAATTATATCTATGAAAATAGGCTTATCTCATGCCAAACCCGTCCGGTCATAGACGGAAATGAGAAAGAATAACGATTGATATCTTTTATCCAATCTGGCCGACATAATTTCATCTAATTCTTGACTCAGAAACACTCTTCATCGAAACAATAAAAGAGACTCAATTATAAATTTTGTTCTTCGCCCTAAACAGGTAAAAAGAAATCTGAATCGGGGACTGAATCCTCCCTCGAGACATCATAAGTCCACAAAATCCACAGCCCAAGGTGATACGAGACGGAAGTTATCTCGAAGAAGATTTGTGACCTTTGACCTCATACCGTACACGTGCCCTACATTCGTAATGCGAGATGATAACACAATAGTGTACAGTAACTTTCACCAGCTCAAGCAGATGTGAAGGACGTATAAAGAGGTGGGAGGGGGGGGGGGGGGGGGGGCGAGAGTCGTATGTATGGCTTTATTTAAAATGTTTATAACAAAAATAGGAAAGGTGAATTTCGCATATTCCAAAGCTAAGTTAAAAAGGGCGAGAGGCGTACGGTTTTATTTAAAATGAAGATGATTTTTTTTTTAGTTTTCGTTTACATGAAATATGAGGGTTTTTGTTTAAATATATATTATATCAAAGTTAATAAAATTGTAAAGGCTGTCGAAAAAGTGAGTGTGAATTATGAGATATGAACAAATACGCAATTTGGCACATATGCTGCAACGGAGTAAAGCGCAAATATGATTCGATTGTTTTAGATTTTCTTCTTCCTTGCCCTTTGCACAAATGCACACAATGGTAAAAATGCTACCGAACATGTGCCGGTAAATCAATTATTAAAGTGTAGGTATTCTACTTTCTTTTTAAAAAGAAACGCAGGAAATATTATTGTAGTCGGGTTTGGTTGTGGTTGCGTTGGTCTGAAAAGTGCATTCATCAAGTCCAAACTGGTATTGATAAACGAACTTCTGTTTGTTTGTTTGTTTGTTTATTTTATTTAATCACGGTATACATACAATTTTAAAGTGCCCGCTTTCAGCTACAAGCTGTTTTTCAGCAGGGCCGTGAAATGAATACATAAATACATAAAATAATACATAATATACATTACAAACAAGTTAAAAGAGGGGAAAATTTACATATTTACAAAGATGGGGGGGGGGGGGGGGTACTGTGACTGTGATAAATTCAGGAAATATATTTATAGAGCACATTGTTGTTGTTTCTTACTTCATATAGAGATTCATTCTTTCAAAACTTTGGGACAATTATACTATTTGAACAATCATGATACATATTTGTTACAGAAACGATATTTAAAAAAAGACTTACAAGGCTTGCTAAGGTAACAATTATGTTTAAGGGGCCATCTTGCGAGATAACAAATTAACAGTACATGAACAATGAATATGATGTAATGCATATCTGCGTCATTGAGGGGGGCGATTGGGGGGGGGGGGGCGAGAGGGCACCATGGGGACAATGACTTGAAGAAGTTGAAGGAAAGAGAAACGGCTAACCTTGTATTTTCTAATAAACTAAGAATGACCCCAACCAAGTCTGAATCTCATGCAGTTTGTGTTTGCCAAAAATATAGATATAGCTGCAAATAAAGAAATGCATTTGTGGCATCTTTACTCGCGCAGTCATCAGTCTGGATGTCAACAGACTGAACAAACTCTCCTCCGAGATTAAAATAAGAGGGGATGGGATTACATTTCTCCTGCTAACATTTCTAAGACATTGAAGGGCTATTGAATTAACACACAATTTTGGTGGGTCCTGCATGTGGCAATTGTGGGGTTAACATCGGATCTATAACCTGGCAAAGGCGTGGCTGTCTGCAAGTCTTTTACGGGACTCCACCAACCAATTCAACTTCCTTCCTATTATAGCTTTCACTACCAACATGACCAAGTTCACCCGAAATTCATTCTGGACTTCATCTTTATTATTTGTATCTCCCTTTTCCCTCTTTTCCTGTTTATTCACGAGTTGACCTTTCTCTGATACGTTACAGGTTAGCCTAATAATTGTAAAGATAAATGTACACACCGATTAAATTTCCAAGAATTGATCGCATCGTTTGGGGACCGATTTGGTTTTGGGGATATCACTCGTTCTTCATACTGAAACCAAGTCATGAACATAGCAGGCTACTGTATCTTATAGGTATGATCATGATTAACCCTTTCAGGACTGGTTCCCAAAATACTTAGACCGGGCCCTAATATGGACAATGCATGTTTTACAGTATACCACAAGTCCACAATCAACTACTTTTTTTTTTTTAAAGGGATCTAGTAACTTTATTGACGAAAGAAAAATTCGAAAAAATCAAAACCTGTCCCACATGCTTCTATTGTTAATACGAATACAACAAGGAATGAGGGAACCGCTAGAATTCAAATTGGATTTTGAGAATTTGGACAATGTTACTAGAACCCTTTAATGTTTTTAAAAACGTATCGTCTTTAATTAATTGAATTACTACACGTATAAGTGATACACGGGGTAAGATTCTTTGCGAGACAAGGTTGACGCAAAAACAACTATGAAGGAAAGTTCAAGGATGGAGGAATAGTTCAACGGTTACAAAAAATGATACCGGATGTATAACTTTTTTTTTCTTCTTCAATTTCATTTCCCCTTCGCTATTTGCTTGATTTTTTTTAATCGTGGGCGTATTTTTTTATTTTTTTAATTACGTGGAATTGAAATAATTTGTCTTTAGTAGCTAGCTACAAATTATGTGTATACACAATTTTATACTCGTTTCTAGGTCGAGGAAAAGGGGGGAAACAAAACAAGGAAACAAATTTACTCTTAGTGTAAAGATGATATTGCATCATACTATATGTATATAGGCGCTATATAAATCTAATCTATTATTATTATTATTATTATTATTATTATTATTATTATTATTATTATTCTGAGTTTTGACGTGGTTCATCGGAGAAAAAATAATTGTTTCTTTACATTTCGTTGAAGTTAGAGCACGTAATGGTTAGCATAATGGTTATGTTTTGGGTTTATATTTAGCGATAGGGTTTTTAAAAGGGTTATCTGTTTTGGTTCATGAAAAATGAATAGCGCAGCAATTGTCATCGGAGCAAATGTCACATAACCTACTAATGCTATCCTATCTCTCTCATCTTCTCACATTTCTTAACGTTGCTCCTTGTCCTGGTATATCATTGCATCCCTTTTCTCACAGTATTACGGTTAGGGTTAATAATCGTGTAGCCTAATGTGTTGTAAGCGTTATAAATCTATATTGGTTCATGAAGAAGAAAAAAATGAATAGCGGAGCAATTGTCATCGGAGCATTTGTCGCAGCAACCCTACTAATGTTATCCTATCTCTCTCATCTTCTCCCGTTTCTCAACATTGCATCCCTTTGCTCACTGTATTACGGTTAGGGTTTAAAATGGTGTAGCCTAAGATTTTGTAAGCGATATAAATCTATATTGGTTCATGCAAAAAAAAAAATGAATAGCGGAGCAATTGTCATCGGAGCATTTGTCGCAGAAACCCTACTAATGCTATCCTATCTCTCTCATCTTCTCCCGTTTCTCACCGTTGTTTCCTTCACTCACATCAGTGCCAGAGCAAACACGGTGCGAGCAGGGTGACGACGGACGCGCATCAACCAGCATGGGGTCGATCGCACAATGAAGACTTGCACTTGATAATGACGGAACGGTGGTCAACTTCAGACCAATAGCCATTGAGTATTTAGTGTGATATCATGCTCGATTCCATTGACTGAACGGGTTCGTGTGGATGGCCCCTGGTTGGCGCAGGGCACGCACTGTTTACATTGTAACTATTTCGTGTTTTCCCAACCTCGCGCTCTAGATCTCCCCTCTATACCATCGCACGAATACTTCCTCGTTGCAATGTTGTGTCCCAATACAAAAAATATAAAAGGAGTCCGGAGACCCGACCTAACTCCTGTTACCAAAGGTTCTCAAAATAGTTACAGAGCAAAGATAATCCTCTCGTCCAAACAGAAACAATGAAATGACCTGTAAATCAAGTTTGATACAATACAGTTTGAATTTCATTTACTGTAGTACTAGTAGGTCTATATTATACAACATCTAACCATTGATTGTATGTTATGTTATTTTAAAATATGATGGTGGTCTTCATAATAGAGCTCTTACAGTAGCTCCCATGTTCGAGACCTAGCTATTTGAAATACTGTAGTAGACCTTCTTTTTATTTCTTCTATATATTTCTTGGGTAGGTTTTCATGGTATATATCGAATGTGAGAAATAGAAAGCAACACAGAACGATTTCCAGGGGAGAGAAAGAAAATGAAAGGGAAAGAGAAAATATAAAACATGGGTGCATTGATCGGATATATACAGGGAATAAAAAAAAAAAGAGAGGGAGCGAAAGAGAGAGATAACAAGATCGAGAGGGGGAAATGAAAAGAGAGAAAGGATCGGATAACTATCCAAAGAGCAATGGGAGACGTGTCATCTTACCCAATAAAAACAAAGGGATCACCATCCAGCCCCTTCCATCCTATCATCTGATCACAGAGCTATACAGATCAGAGTATAGAGTTTGAGAAGGTAACTATGAACTTTGAAGCTCAAGTTGAATAGCCCCGCGAATTTGCACGTGTGGGATTAGGGCAAAGCCACCCCAGTGTAAACTTAATTGACTCGACTCGGCATGAAACAACAGTGTCCTGATCCTGATCAAATATTGGCCCGATTTCGCTAGTCCTCATGGACTTCTTTCGTCGCTCTCTTGTCTGTCGACCCCTCCCCCATTCACCTCCACCATATCCATGATACCATGTCCACTGACAATCTGAAATATACGACCGCCAGCCTATACTACTTCGAAGAGTTTACAAATTATTTTGTTACTCCAAAGATGTATTGTTTGATGTACAATAATATGTACAATTTGTACAAGATGTACAATTTATTAGACATAGTAGCTTTTTGCCAAGGTCTCGTGTCTGACTATCAGAAAGAACGACTGGTGAAAGAACAGTCGCACGTAAAGGAGAACGTGTCGCTGCCGCTGCTTGTGTGATAGTCGCGTTCGCCAGTTGTTCTTGGTAATTTACGTAAATGTCCACTCAGTATAGTCCCATTTTGTTCGAGAATAATAGTTACGACTGGTGGTTGTAATAGTGACATTACGTACTCTTCATAATATGTTAAAACACCGAACGCGGTCTGAAAAAATTTCTTAGGAATTAAACGCTGATGAACAGAAAACGGAAGTTTTAAGTCATATTAAAGTAGAATATTAGCACCAGATTTAGAAAATACGATATCTCCAGCGCAGGAAGTATAATGGTCTATAGGGAGTCTTCCTTACAATATGTACAGTTACTGTCCAGAGTTACTATCTGTTACCGTATGAAAACATCTCCGAATTCTTCTCATAATCCTCGCATGGAAACCGAAAACCTTTGACACGGTTAATGTTTCGAGCTTCCGTTCCTCTATAATAGTCCGAATCTACATGTGAACGAACGACCTACTTGCAAATAAGAATAATTACTACCAACTTCTCAATGAACTACATAAAACGATGACTGGAATGGTTTGTTTGTCGCATTTTGATAACATTATCTCACACACTATTAATCATTCGCATGTTCCTGCAAGTTGCAACGCAAACTATTATGTTTTTAATCATAATTACAAGAATCAAGAGCAGTAGTATAGCGAGGGTGCTCTTGGGCTCTCCCCATCCCCTCAGGCCCGGCAATGTCTTCTGTTTTGTTTGCTTCCTTGTTTGCTAGCTAGAAGTTTTTATTATTTTAAAAAGTTTAGAATAGCTAAAACCCAAAAGCCTCTGGACCGGGGGCTCTGCGCCCATGCAGGACCCCGTCCAGGGGCCTTAAAGCGGGACCCTGGACCAAAAAATTCCTGGCTACTCCAATGAGCAAGAGCCTAGTTATTCTTCCAATTTGAAATCCATCAGATTTGGGACTTCATACTAATACTGTCTTAATTAACATGGCATTCAGAAGACTACTTCCTTCATTCGTTCAATTAAATGTAGAAGCTTGATCTTGTCACACGTTCTTCTCTAAAAAACTTGTTTTGATTAAACAAAACGTTCAAAATGTCTCTTCCCACGACATTTGTTATTAAAAGGTACTAGTACTTTCTGTGTTTCTTGCTTCCTTCCTCTTTCATAATGACTAAGATCGATTCTTGTCGGACTTTGTGCATTCTTGTGACTCTGATGTCTTCTGATTGGACAAATTGACTGGATGTATAATTTATGTATATAACGTCCCTGACTGTATTTTATCATGGCATGCGCTTTTTTTCTGAGGAACTTCTAATATTAACGGCTGTACTGATATATAAATAATATTAAAAGATTCCAGATTTCCAGACTTTATAACCATGATGTATTACGTAACGATGTAATGCATAATGTTAATATTGTCTAAAGTTTAAAGCATTTTATTAAAAGCTAAACAAATAAATGAGATACAAAGTCATTACAGGTATTTCAAGTGTTAAGTGTTTTTTAAAAACAAGATTATTTCCTTATGTTCGTCTATATTGTATGTAAAATGTTTAGTGATTGTATCCATATCAAGCATATTATATGCATATTGATTAGTGGTGAGTGCATGTGCCTTTATAAGTCGATGTTTTGGCGCCAAATGACCCACTTTTACTTCCATCGTAAGATCAGTAGCACTTTCAAGACAGTCATCCTTTTGTGAAGGATACATTATGTAAACAAAACAACCAAAACTCACTTCCCCGTATACAAACACACCTATAAGTACATACCCACTACCTTGTACATTACCTTGGTACCCATAGTCATAAACAGTACATCGGCACTGCACGCACTCTCATAACTATTTTCGTTCACATTGTTTTGATACATTTCTATTCTTTTTTCTTCTTTTTTTAGGTCACAACATGTGCCTTAGTTTCCTTTCGGTTTATGACAAAAACGAAAACAAAGGAGAGTTATAAGAGTAAAAACTAAAAAGAAAACAAAGAAACTACGCTTGCTGCTATACCGGAACAATTCGCACTTCCTCGGCAGCCGTAACCTCTGCACGCTATACCGCCTCCACCAGGCGTCGTGGCGCCGGGAGCTTCCCGTTGCTGGTCACCGGGCTTCCTGCTGACGGGGGCGTGCTCTGCTGAGTTATTGCTCCCAACGTACTTTTTACGAAGGTGTGCGCCAAAACAAAAGAAGTTGGTGTTTGGCTATGGTTTTGTGGTATTTATGTAAAAGGAAAGCGATATAAAATTGTCATATTTTGGTCTATTTATTATAAATTTAGGTATTTTTGTCAATATATAATTTAGTTCCTGTATAAGCGAGATAAGATATTTTTACATCACACGAGCGGCGTCACGGCTAAGACCGTTCGTGTGATAGTCGTGGTCGCCAGTCGTTCCTGCTTTACATCCCCCAGTTCAAATCAAACACGAAGTCTTGTCTAAAGGGAATAAATGATAACCAAGGAGTGTGGCTATATATTTTTTCTAGATGTTTGTATTAATATTTGTTATTATTTCGTTCCTATCAGATCAATAAACCTTACGTATTTATTGTTCCATTCGCAATACATTTATACGCTCTAAAATATACATGTTTCGAATGATATCAATGAGCCAATTAAAGTTATCTTTGCAAAGTTTTTTTAAATATTTATTTTAGATGCATTTTTCGTTTCTGGAAGAGCACAATTTGATTGATTTCTCAATGATGGAGACAAAATGGAAGCCCGTTCATAGGGATGAATGGGAAGTCCCTTGGTGCTCTTGTGCCATGTCTGACAACACATAGGGATTATAAAGAAAACTGAGGGGAAATATATTTCATTCAATTCAAAACGAAAAGTGTGATATAGACAAATACAAAGTCCATAGGTTCAAGAAAATAATGAATACTTATTGCGCATGAGGTCAAAGGTCACCATCATTTAGGAAAGTAGTAGCATATATTGTATACTCAGGGGTTAAAGGTCACGTCATTTGGGAAAGTAATCACCCATGAGGTCAAGTTCGGTGCCCCTTGGGGTCACCCGGCGTTCACCCGCCGGTAACTGATGCCAGTCATTAACATTCCTCGTCGCTGCTTAAATACCAACACACTTCATCAAAGACAGCAAGAAAAATGTTGCATCCTTGATCCTTCACGCGGCTAGCGAGGAAAAAAAGTACCCAACACTCCATCAAGTTTGCCACAACCTTTATAGCAAGCCTGATAATTATACCGAAACATAAGCCAGCTTGCAGTATACGCTTTATAAAAGTATCATGCATGCGCTTCCACTACATGAGTTTGCTCCGGGAACATCAATTTCAGCATAAACCAAAACGATTTCTTACCCCATACAAAAGACCCTAACAAGTTAGCCCTCATAACGCCCTTTCCCTAACCATATAATCCTAACCAATACAAATTCACAAAACATACCTCTAAATATCAAAATTTAACCAAAACGATAACGTGGCGAAAAGTTGAAATAATATACTCTCGGATAATTATCGTACGATCCAAATATATTTTATCTGATACCTGGATCATAAACAGCAAGGTAAATGTAAAGGCCAGGTTAAACTCCAATAAGTGAACAACTCAAATATATTTGAATGTAATTATTTTAATTGTTCACTTATTGGAGTTTAACATGGCCTTTACATTGGCGACCCTGCCAGGACTTTATAGAGACTCATAATAATAATTTAGGTAATTGTGTTGAAAATTGATAAAAATAATTACGGACATAAATAGTTGTTTCCTGCTTTACAATGATTAATATTTCGTCTAGATTGCTGTGTATTTATTTTATTTAATGGTAATGTCAACAATATTATTATTATTACGATAGTAAAAATCACCTATAAAGATTTTAGAAACATCGAAAATAATGTTGCGTTTTGTTGGTCGGTCAATCCAATGGCAACACAGGAAGAACCAAATCAATCAATCAAAATATTATAAATCAATCGCCGATCAATTAATCAATCCAGCCCTCAATCCACCCACTCTGAATATATATATATCAACTCGCCCATAATAATGCTATAAAACAATGTGGGTTAAAGTCAAGGCCATAATGACCACAATTTAACCGCCGTTTGCTGAAAAATAAATCATAATTTAGGACGTTTTTCAAAATGAGTCATAATCATGATTGATAATCTCCCAAAATTTGAAATGAGCATAATAGTTGTTGAGAATCAATTTTTAAGATTATCTTGTAATCTTAAAAGATAGCAGAAACCATTATTTATTTTAGAATTTAGATTCACAACTTTGATCATTACAATCAGTGTATAATCCAAACAAAAATAAATTGTATTGTAACAAGTTACATACTACTCATAAAAATAATAAAGATGTCGCACGTTTTAGACATAATATTATGCAGGTATGATATATGATTATGACGTGGACGAGGCATTGCATGAGACTTGCATACTTACTAAGTATTCAAACTGTGCATGCTTAATGATATGCCAAACGTCAGTGTAAATGCAGCTCTGCACTTGATTACAGAAATATGACAAAGTACTTTACAATACCGCTTTACATACGATTAAGCAATCATCTCTTAAATTGATTATCATTCCCGATCTAGTTTGTCTTGTTTTATGAATTAGTGTTCCATTTTGTTTGGCTATATTAAGCCTACTACATACAGGATGTGTTAAGGTGGAAACGTTCTTTTTCCTTCCCCGGGGACCGATTCATGATCTTGAGAATCAATTTTGAGGGAATCTATAACCACAAGAACATAATTATTATTCATGCATCCATTCATTCATTCATTCATGCACTATAGCATAATATTCACAACATAAATTAGAAAACAAATTAGTCGAGGTATAGCATTTTGTTAAACCACTTTAAATAATGCAGGATGTGTTATACGGTAGAAAGTTTCTTCTTTTTCTATCCCTTGGACTAATTCGTGATCTTGACTGCGAATCAATTTTGCGATATTCTATAACCTCCGAAACAATATTATTCGTGCATCCATCCATTTATTTATTCATCCATTCATTTATTCATTCATTTATTTATGCACTATTTTAGTCACGTGCACGGTTCCTGTAAACTTTACTGATCAGAACAAAAATTAGGGATTAATTGACAAAACGCCTGAAAAGACATGCATGAGTTCTGAAAAGGTGTCAAGTAAATTAAAAAAACAAACATAATATTCTGCTAATCTGCTTTTTTTGCATTTAAAGAATACCATCAAAGTTCTTGAAATCTTGTATGATCGTTATTTTTTTCTGGTTCATCATTCATTGTGCCGTGAGAAATTGGATTAAGTCATAATAAATTAAGCCCGTTTGATAATTGAAATCTGGACACGAAAATTGGGAATTATTATCTTATTACTGGGTTGGCGCCAATGTCTGCGTGGATCTAGGTTGATTTCGGGTCGCCCTTTCAATGGTAAAGTCACGCTGCTTTATCTTCACCCAAATTTAGGTATACTCTATTTTCGTCTATATAATAATACCGTAGTAGCAACATAATTCAGAACGCAAAAGCTCATGATAAGATAAGGGTTCGGTTTACGGGTAAAATATTGGGATTGTGGTTAGCCTTTAGGGGACGATTTTAGGGCTGGTTTAGGGTTCGGGATCAAGTTTGGAGTTGGGGAAATTTAAGTTGCAGGCATCATTTATACCATAAAAATAGTAGACCAAAATGAGACTTACAACAAAAATGGGTGTCGACCAATCTAATGCAGAGGTTCATGGGAAAATGTTGTGCGATACAAACAACGCCTAAATAAAATTGTAAGATCATGCATGGGAGAAAGTGGTCCAAAAAAAAATTACGCCACGAAAGTTCAAGGTTCCATTTAAATTTGCACCTCGGCAATCCACTTATCGCGGCTTATCCCCGCGCCGGATCAGTAGGGTAAATACAGCCTTAGCAATTCATTAAATCATTTCCTCTCCCAGTCCTAGACCCACTTTATATTTTCATGTTTTGCCCTTCTCCATCACGCCGGTGTACGTTCCCGTGGTCTACACCCATTTTAGACCACATTTGGTCTGGACATGGACCCTACTACCCCTGGACTACATTGTGACCAGGGACGTCGATCTGTCCGGAAAACACAATACATTGGGGGGGGGGGGGGGGGGGGGGGGGGGGGGCGAGCTATTGTTCACAAACAATGCTCGCCCCCCCCCCCCCCCCCCCAATGCATTGTGTTTTCCGAACAGATCGACGCCCCTGATTGTGACTGATGCTGAAACTATACCACGTTCCCAACTTCAAGCATAACCTGATCCTAAACCTATCCCTAACCCTAACTCTAACCCCGAAACCCGACCCCTAGCCATAATCCTAATCCCATGTCCTAATCTTAATCACTTAAACCGTGATTTTGCTAGTAGACAAATTAGGAGTAGACCAAATGGGTGTGGATCAAGCAGTAGGGTATCGTTTTGGTTACTGTTTTTTTTATATACTTTGTTTGACTATGTGTCTAGAGTCTGTATATTGCATAGAAAACAAATTTTATATCATTTTTAGTTTCAATTTTGACAAATATTTAAAAAACGCAAATATTAATATTATTTTTTGTATTATAAATAATCACGCTCATGATTAAGTTGAACACTTATCAAAGTAGATAGACACATTTCCCCTCCCCATCCTCCCCGCCCCCTCCCCCTCTCCGTTGTGTGGTTGTGTATCTCGATCCTATTTATATTCCATAGCTAATCTAATGCGTACTAACTTTACAACTCAACAACAGCATTTTCATGGCTTCGAAATGGAAGGGTTAAAGGTAAACCGTTAAACCCGAATAGTCCTGTTCCCATCTCATTGTTTTAGGTTTCGTCCTCTCACGTGTTGTGTTCTTCTCTTTCTTTCTCTCAAGTCTTTCGGTTGTGTGTGTATATAGGATATGACCAGTTGATAGATGGGGGGCTTAGCCCAATACGCACCACCGGCCCTTAGAGAGATCAAATCCCGTCGGATACTATATATACCTTACAGTATGCCAATGCCCAAATGTTGATACTACACCGATCCGTTTCCTTATTATTTATACCAATATATAAAGTCAGACACCTCTATATAAAGGGATATAAATAGTTAATTCCACCATGGATCATATTCATTCAATATTTAATGTATACTAAGGATTGTTTAGGATTGATGTCGGCTACTTATGTTCTATCTCTCTCGATAATACAGTCTAAATTGTTTCAGCTCTTCGCCACTTGGGAGCATTCTCTTTGGTATTGGTCTAAATTTGGACTAAATTTACAATTTGAAATATTTAATAATTCAGATGAGCAATATCCAAAACAGGACACAATGAAATCAAATAAGCATTATCGTTAACATACATTTCATGAACATGTATTAATAGGTCTAAAATGTAGTGTTAGGATTCAATTCATATAGGACTCAAATCTAAATGGTTGCCTAGGGCTAGGCTATATTGAAGCATAATTATGACATTGATCCAAATGTCCCCCTTAATTTCAACTGACTGTTTATAACTTTCGGTTATCACTGTTCTATAGTTACTCCTTGATTATAGATCTACCATGATAATACTATACAGTGTAGTTATAAACAAAATTAACAAACCATCGCGTTAAAGCATAACAAGAACTTAAACCATCGGAAAGGCGATTCCCTACGTATATAATGCCGCCGAGAATAATTATAGAAGTGATATTTATATCGGTAGTCTTAGTAATAGTAGCACCGTTTGAAAACAAATCCCAATTAAAATACTGTCTCCCTGACACCACGATGAAAGGCCCTGCGTAACACGAGGCAGTCAGAGGTGTTGTGGGAAACCAGATATACAACTCGTCATATTCGATTGGTATAAGTGCCCACGGGCGATATTATGATTGGGGTTATGTTTAGCCTTATTTCAGAACAGTATTAGAGAACAGTGGCTTCTTGACTTTATCTTGACGTATATACTCATATATACTTATAATAATGTCCGTTTTATTCTAGTGTCTGGACGCTGTTACTATATAATAATTAGTAGTCTTAATATTTAGCTATAATATATGCACAACCAATGATTTCTCCATTCGTCATATCGATTGGTTTATTAAGTGTCCACGGTCGATACTATGATTGCGATTATGTTTAGTGTTATTCGTTGAACTGAAGTACATAATTATATAGTTATTTAGGTTTAATAAACACCGGGATGATGCTTTATACAAGGAATCACTAGTCTAAATAACTTGCAGAATGTAAAATCATACAATAACGATCAATTTAATCGTTATTGTGTGCGATAATAATGATGTATACTTGTGTCTAATTATCATATCATTTCTTCAATTTGTTCGAATATAATTAATTATGTTCTAAGTTTATAACTGATGTCATTATCCGTATAATCAAGACTACCGCCTCAACATCCTTGTTTATATTACAATGTTACATAACAAGGAAATATCGCTAACACCACGCAAAAAATTAGAAAAACAAAATTATATGTTTGTTGGGTCATGGTGTGGGTACATGGCTTGACCATAATACAATCCATGGTTTGACCACAACATGACCACGACCTCATATCAAGAATGTTGTGACCATGAGGCATGAACGATGGTTTGACAAATATGTATACATAAATCTTTCTTTCTCTAACTATTTTCGTATTTCTTATTTGTTTCTCTCTCTCCTCTCATGATCGTGAACCCAAAGAGGTTTCTTGGTGAACCCAAAGGAAACGAGTGGGATTTCTCGCTAATGGATGGATGGAGGTAATAATAATTTTAGAATATTAGTATCGGGCAATTTAGTATGGTGCATGGTAATGATTGATTCCTCGCGAACTGAATGAATGAGGCATTGTATTACCAAGGAGGTACTGTCTTATATCTTCAAGGCATTACTAGAATTTATTCGGTGATAATGCGTATCAACCAAAATGTATTACAATTGTATTATTTAGGCGTTATGTTGTATTCTCGAAGCAAAACTGAATCAAACACGTATATATCTAACAAACAAAAAAATAATAATTTGATATATTAAATTATTATTTGTATTATTAGATAGTATAATTATAAACAATTGAAATGTTACACGTTGCTTCCGTGGTATTCATCATGTTTATTTAGTCAAGCCACAAGCATGCATCTTTTTCTCAATGTCAAATCCTGATATCTTAAAGTATACATTTAAATTTCCGGAAATGTAATAAGAGCTCAAGTGTTCTTCTGGAAGAGGGAAATACATTTTTTATCGAAGTTCCGGTGGTTATTAATATTTCTTAAACAAATATTCAAAAGCCACACTGCGGAAAGGGGGGAAAATGTGCATAAAACAAATGGGAAAAAATATATATTTGTCATTATAAAATGAAACAAATAACATTTGTCAAAATACTTGTATGCGTTTGAAAACAGGCATGCACGATCGTGATAATTATTGTTTTTCTGATACATGTTATAGTGATTACGTAAAAATCATTGCGATCATATTCATACCACAATTAAGAATGTGTCGAAAGACGTAAAGATATAAAAAGGTAACTAAATATTTCCATAGATCTACAAAATCATAAAGCAATTTGAGGATGATCAGGGTTTGAAATTCACTACAAGAAAGTAGTTCTACTAAAACTGTATTATTTTAGAACATAGAATGATAGAACTGAACAACAAACAATTTAATTTCAACCCAAAGAGAGAGAAAATTCAAAATGAGTTGATGCGATGTAATATAAAATATAAATTCATATGATCATGATGATTGAAACTTCAAGTATTGGACTTGGAGAAATCGAGAAGATTAAGAAAATGTTTAATTCACATGTAAAATAGTCTAGACATTGGTTCAACTTGATGATGATGATGATGATGATGATGATGATGATGATGATGATGATGATGATGATTATGATGATGATGATGATGATGATGATGATGATGATGATCGCAATTGGCAACGGATTAATATTGTCGAATCACAAGCACAAGGCACATGTTGTAAGTGATCATAATCGTAACAAATGGAAAAACAAATATGGAAAAAAATTCGAAAGTGTAAAATGGTATTGAATGTAAAAATTAAATAGTTAGATGGAAATATGGCAATATGGAATGAATGAAAATATCAAAACAAGGAGATGCATAATAAACATTGGCTTGTTGTGGTTTATCTTGATGATGATGATGATGATGATGATGATGATGATGATGATGATGGCAGCGTATGAATAGAATTGACTTCCAGCCTATAAAGTTGATGGTTATTGCTATTTTGAAAGACATCCCCGACCTAAATACAACAAGGTGGAAAAGCGATTCCATTAAATAAATATCTCAATCAAAAGGGAAATCACCTGACGAGGGAATCCCCTTTCACCCTTATCAAGTTTATCAGGCGCAAATATGTCTTTTTCATTCAAGAGCGGTGTTTATATGATAATCGGAAACGGAAAGATTAGTGGTGCCACTGGTGGGAAGATAATTTTACCTGATAGTGCGTCTGGTGAGCCGCGCTCGGCAGAGTCCCGGGGTAGTGGTGCAGCATCGATGCGCTGGTGGGGCCGTACAGTGAGTGTTCCATCATTGCTCCTGCTGGCAGTTGCCTCCGCCGATGGCTCGGGGAGGCTCACGTCTCGAAAAAAAGGGGGGTAGAGTCCGCTACAAAATAATGTTTCCAACGGCGTCAAGCACCCCGCGAGATCGAGAGAAGATGCGGGTTTAGTGATGGAGCTGGAGAAAAGTCGAATCAAAACGAGAGATGAAAATAATAATACTTTGTTTCCTCCAAAACCTAAACTTCTAACAAAATAAACACTTTCGGAAAAATATCCTACAGGGTCCGAATGAAAGAGTTTTTTGTAGGAGTTAATTACCGGAGATATACAAAATAAAATGATAATAGTCATTCACACTCGGCTCAAGACGGATCGTAGATGGGTGCGAGTATCACGGCTCAAACAATCGTATCTGATTACCCTCCTAGAGCGAGAGATCCAAGCGATATGCGGGGGTGCTGATGATGATGAGGAGGAGGAGGGCTTTGGCCCGTGGTGTGCGGTTGTTGGGGGTAAGCCTCGTGTAGCTAGCTATAGAGCTATAGTAGCATCCGCTCTGGTTGAAACTCACATGTGTGTCAGTGTGTGTGTGTGATTGTGTGTGTATGTGTTTCAAAGGATATTGCCGTATAGTGTTGTGTGTGTGTGGGTGTGTGCGTGAGTGTGTGTTGTTTGGGTGTGTAGTTCGTGGTGCCTCTTGGAGCACATGCACGGACCACTTTCACAAACTGCAAATCGGGACGCACATGGCGCTCTAATCCTCCTACTGATCCCAGATAATGTAACTTGTAAGTCGATGTCGAGACTGATTGCTAAATCCAGCAGTCCAACTTTTCTACTTGTTAGATCGAATTTGTTTGAAGAGCCAAAGATACGTTCGCTTTGTATGCAATTACACAACATGATAATTTATATACATTTTTTTTCAATAGAACACATAAGAAAAGACTATGTCAATTTTTAAAGCTATTTTCCGGAAAGGCTGATCTATATTTTGTACTTTGTTCATGTATATTTTGTAATAATTAACAAAGGAGATGTTATTATTACTATTCAATTATAATTATTATAGTAAACGAATTCTTTGTCACAATGTTATCGTATGTACAACGAATATATGCTGGAAATCAAAATAAAATTCGAATAAAATTCGGACTTCATGAAGGCCTAAGATATTATGTGAAAAATGCAAGCAATCATTATAAATTGTTTACCACTATTATGCGTCACTTTATTTATGCGTCATTATATATTTCATAATATTTTTTTTTTTTCCAACCCAAGTCTTTTTCTTGCAGAACTTCCACGATCCCTGACATGTTAGTTGGAGCAATGAGGTATAATAAAGTACCTCCTTGGTTGGAGTTCGTTGCTTACACTGGAGGATCGGATACAGAACTCAACCAACAACCAATAATATTACCAGTAGAGGGCGTTTCCGGTTCTTTATCATGGCCAATATCCCGAATATAATATCCTTTCTGATTTTGCTTAGCATTGTCAAGCATTCGAAGAAAACAAATGTTGATAATTGAAATATCAATTTGATATTTTCTTCTTCTACATTTGCCAAATGTTTCGAATATAATATAATTTCCTTATAAATATCTATCAATATATTTCAGGCGATTTTGTTATCA
Source organism: Echinarachnius parma (assembly GCA_037951105.1). Classification (NCBI taxonomy): domain Eukaryota; kingdom Metazoa; phylum Echinodermata; class Echinoidea; order Clypeasteroida; family Echinarachniidae; genus Echinarachnius; species Echinarachnius parma. The sequence continues at coordinate 34,444 of JBAMJV010010069.1, forward strand.
CCATCATAATCATTCAACTAAAATATCTACTCGTTTTCAAGCATTCGAAGAAAACAAATGTTGATAATAAAAATATTAATTTGATATTTTGTTCTTCTGCATTTTATTGTGTAACATACTTCAGCTATGATTCTATTTTAAAAATACAACTGCATGGCATATCGTAGCGCATTGTAAACTAGTTTCGGAACCCAATATGGCCAGGTAACCCAAGAATGAAACCAGTGGGAATTCCATCGATCGTATTTATATAGATGTCTAACTTCAGTTCCATAAAGTCAGGACGAAAATGATCGAAAGTCGTTCATTCATTTTGATCTCCAACTTCAGTCAGTCCCGTAAATCAGGTCAAGAATGACCGAAAGTCCTTCATTCTTGATCTACAACTTCAGTCGCATAAATCGAAAGTACATTATAATTTGTACTCCTGAATTTAATGACCGAGAATCCTTCACGGGTCATTCAAGTTCTAATGACCAGAATAGCTATACTAGAAGGGAGGGATTCCCGTCCCGAATGGGGGAGGGGGGAACCTCCCCATTGGAACACCCACCGACCCCTGTGGCCGATGGGATAATCTTCTATGACCATTCATGCCCCCATGCATGTACCATTTTCGATAGCAAAATATAACAAGAAATACATAAGTGGTATATATAATCACTGCTCGCAGACTACCCCCTATTGGAATCACTGTCCCTTTCCACGCCCCTTTTGGATTGGCCTCCCTGCTTGTTATGCTACGCCACTCCTGATTCTACAATGGCATGCATGGCATACTACAACTTTATATTATAGTATGATTTATGTACAGCAACTATACACTGATTTATGAAAATAATAATTTCATAATGTGGTATATAAAGCTCCTGTGTGAAGGCATCCGTGATGTTTGTATTTGCATTAAAGGGATACCTGTAAAGTGTCAGATATTGCACAAAATGATATTTTAGACTTCAATCCTATATCAATATCATTGTAAAATACAATTGAAAGATTTGTACAGGTTTGAAAGAAAACAAACACTGTTTACCTAGTGAAAAAAACAAATATTGAGTTCATATTTTATCACCGAATACTGATGGTCTGCCATACATTTGTTGCAGTAATACTCATCCGTTTGAGATATTCGCACCCGTGTATGTTTACAGACGTAGTACAGAATTCATGGAATTTGTGCTCGCTCGGCTCAAAGTTCAATCTCCGGAATGTTTCCCACGCGTGCTGCATCCGGACGTGTTAAGCTAGGACAATTGTACTTTTTATCAAAACCGTTAGCTAACGCTTTTGAAATAATGATTTTCAAGGATAATTATCTTCATACTAAAGGGACATTTGAAAAAATCGAACCCTATTTTATTCTTCTCTTACCATAAGCTAAACAACACGGCAGAAGAGAAACGATGAAGCTCCAAGTATTATTCGTGGAGTTAGACACTTTACAGGCATGCCTTTAATCTTTTTTTCGTGTTTCTAGCATCATGCATGCTGGCATATCAATATTTCGTTTGCTTGTAGCTGCCTGATTATATCTCCTATTTCCTCTTTCATCATCCTATTATGTACATGCATTTGTATTCTTCATTTTGCGTCTATCTTTCTGGAGATCTCTCCCCTCCTCCGGACACTATATAATCTCCCGATAATCGTTATCATCACAATTAACTATAATTAATTGATATCAACAATACTAAGTACAGCAGTATATAACCTGTTTGAAAAAAAAAATCAGTAGTCAGTTAAATGATGTCACCGTTGTCAGGGTTGTGTATACTTTATTTGATTCGTCTCAAGGAGCGATATTGTTTATTTGCAAAGTCATTAGGTCCCACAATTATGAAGGGAATCGTTATGATATAATTATTTCCGCGGACCATGTCATTTTGTATTGTTACCATGGTAACCTTCCATCTTTTACGTAGAAAATGGCATTTACACATGCTCGTTCTCGTTTTACGAATGTTGATTTCTTATTTTAGGAATTTTGATTTCACGGTGAGTTCCAATAAAAAAATTATTAAACAAATAATGATGTACAAAATAATTACAACCATTATTAATTTTTCATGTGCTTTATGATGGCTTTTGGGCTATTATATACAAGTTTTTCTTAAATTATTATCATTATTATGTGTATTTTTAAGATGACATAATCATATAGAACGTGATTCATCATCGGTTTTCCAAAATTCTGCTTCTTTGATTGTCTTCTGAAGCGTAACCTATATGTGAACAAATTCGGAATTACATTTTTCGGCGTTTAAACAATCTCCCAAATATCATGCTGACCGATGCCTATTAAAAGCAAATATATTTATATAATGTGTGCAGTATATACCTACATATAGACTTATTAATATTATTATTATTTTCGGGACTAACCTCGATTAGCACTGTGCTATTTTGTTAGCCCCTTTTGTCAATTCTTTCTATTGTATTGTTAATTCAAGATGTTTCATTAATCTGCACTATGACTATTGTAAATTGTAAATATTGAACTGATTATTATTGACAATAAATCAATTTCATTTCATTTAATTTCATTTCAGTTCATATCATCAACACACTGCTTAGTATTATACGGTTACAAGCTCTTATACTATGACAATATTGCATGGACTCAACAATCATAAACAAAGCTAGGTAAGTGTACCACAAATTTGTATACATTAAAATATCAAATAATTATTTCTATTATCAACGATTCATCGTTACCATTATATAGTTTTGTTACGATTATAGGCTATTCGACTAATATGTAACGTTATATAGTTCAACAACAATCATTATCAAGGGCAATAATAAGGGGGTTATTGTGTACTTTATATATTCGGGTCAAGAGGCCAATGTCCACTCGCCTAAAGGTCAAGACTTTCTCATATTCTTTCTTCTTCTTTAAAAAAAAAAAACCCTACACAGCCATTCTTCTGCTCTTCTCATAGTATAATGACACAACACTGCCTTGGACTAATTACCACCACCCGTTCGTTCATACATCATACATGCCAGGGGCTCTTCTCTAGCTCCTAGGCCTGCGATCTTAATTCCCGTTTAATTATTCCCCGCGGGAGTTCAAGTATAGAATAAAAACATCACTCAAGACAAGAAGAAGATCGTACAATGCCCCGGTGTCATTATCAGAGTATTATAATGACACCTTTTCTTCAGTGCTTGATGAAGCCTAATTGTTTTACAGCTACGGTGATCTCCCGAGTGTATCAATTTATTCAACGCAGTGCAGTATATTGCAGTGCAGTCTTCAGGTCGGGTTTAAACGCTCAGTCCCGTTGCTTGTTAAATTTGTCAGTATACCTCGGCGCTAATGATCTGTCCCCATGCACTCTCCATCTCTTTATATCTGTCTCTTCTCTGTATTGTTTTACGCGTGCTTTTTAATCATTAAAGGGATAGTTGAGTTCTGGTAAGGAGAGTACAGTTTTGGTGAAACTGAATTTTAGTAACCAAAACCTGAATCATTACATTACAAACTAATAGTTATAACTAGAAAGGAACACAAAATTACAAATTACGTAGTAAAGATCACGTTATCATTCAAAAAGAGCCGTTAAAACGTAAGAGGGCGCTCTCTAAACACTCATCGGTTTCAACCATTTTGAATAAAATATTGTGCATGTGATGCTTTGTTGAAATAGTGATTAGATAGAGAAATAACCAACAACTTTTGAAAAAAGGAAGCATTTTTTTGAATATTTAACGGCTGGTTCAAAATTCTCTAATAAACCTGGGGCCCCAGGTTTATTACAAATTGTTATATTTATGGATATTTCAGCCGTCTCTGAACCGATTTTGATCAAACAAAGATGATTTTATTACTTAAATATTATGCTCTTTCAAATTTTACACTCAGTTTTTCATTACCTCACAAAAAAAAAAAGTAGTCTAGCGCCCTCTCTACCAAAACTCAACTATCCCTTTAAACCTTAATTCCTCTCTCCTCTTTTCTCCGCGACCTCCTTATGCGTATAATTTACTCATTATTCCATTTTCTTTTCAGCAAATAATTAGTGGATGATTTAGTCGACCGCTTTTTTAAATAATCATTATTATGTAAGTTCTTTTATCGCGGTCGGTTGGGTTTCATTCTTAAAGAAGTTGATAGGCCTATTTACGTTTTAATTGTGAAAGAAATTAGGCAAAGAAAACAAATTATACTTTTTCAGGGTAATGACAGGTAGTGAACCTATATGTTTAAAAATGTGCCAATTAGTAGTACGATTCTGAGCACAAAATAAATATAGAACGGTATTAATGAACAAAATATCTACAGTATTTTAAAGATTGTTTCAGTCATATACCGTATTTAGAACAGATAATGAACGGATACTCATAATTGAAATATTGTATGATTAAATCGGAGTATTATATTTCTCTTTATATAATCCATGATATAGGATATGTAATTTCAAAACATGACATTTTAAAAAATATTTCCAAACATTCACTAAAAACCGTGAAAGCCAAGGAAACCAAGTCACCAATAATTATAGTAATAATGAAACTAGGAATTCAATGTTTACAACGAGATTGTAAGGTTCGTCCTATATTTACAAAGGGAAGCTGTTATCAGTACAATCAACTCAGCCGTAGTATGGTCTGCTTGATAAGACAATCAAAACGTGAATCCTTGACTCAGAGTGAAGCCACCTAGAATAACGTTACGGATTGCCGGATATCCGATGACTTGATCCGGTGTAGACGCCGTGGCGCCAACATGCGCATGGACATCATGACTGTGACCTTGAACTTCGGACACTGAATTCAGTTCGGATTGGTGTCATGTGTGCCGGAGTGCAGCTTACCCGGTACATCGTGGTCATTAATGATATAACGGAAATGGCAATACTGGTTATATTGGTTAGATATTATGACGTCATATTAATGTAAAAGTAAATTGTAGTTATTTTTTTTTTGGGGGGGGGTAAATGGTTAGGGATAATAATAAGATCACGGGAAAGAATATTTTAGTGGTAATGGTCGAGTGGGAGTTACTTTTATAGTCAAGTAGAGACAGTTTCTGCATCCAGTGGTCAAACTGTAATTAAATGAACTATCGTTAATTGTTTATATATGACATCATATCACTATTAATGAAAATAACGTCATGCAATAGATAGATACCGTGCAAATTATATAAATCCATGCATATAGCGATCATGCAGTGATTATTGGATAATTATTGCTCAGATTATGACATCATAATCCGAGTATTTGTTTCACAAACCATCACCAATCACATTCACAATCATCGTGTAGAATGCAACAATCATGGCACCGTGATCAAATCATATTACACGCCTCATTTTTATTAAAGGGACTTTAGGAACATTGTCCAAATCCTGAAAACTTACTTGGAACTCTAGTGGTTCTCTTATACCTTATAACATGTATAATATTCATATTAAAAATAAAAGCACGGGACAGGTTTCGGTTTTTCAAATTTCCATTTCGTTCAAAAGATATTTATGATTGAAATGTTCACATATGAAATTGTCTACGGGATAATTTCATGACGTGTACAAAGTAAGTACAATGAATTAGTGCATATCACTTTGCATTTTTGCTCATATCTCAGCCAAAAAACATCCAATTATAACGTGAAATTTTCACACATTACTTTTTCGACATACCCGATCACTCCAATACACATTTTATTAATCACTCATCACTTTTTGCACTTGCCAACAAAGTTACTAGATCCCTTTAATGTGCATCGAGGTGTAAACATTAAACTTTCAAAATAATACATGTACGAGAACGCGAACATGCATTAGAAAAAAATGAAATAATAGCAAAAGTATACATGAACAATCATTTTCAAGAAAGACAACTGATATTACTATCTCTATACTTAATATTGTCTCTATTCACTCTTCATCACCATGTGCGTCCCAATAATGGCGATCCCTGAGCTTACGGCTCAAATCGTCACCGATCATATAGGAATTAACTTGTTAGGGGGTCCAGATGTGGCTCATTTCACTCACTCTCGCTTTGTCTGTTTTAAATCAAGATGTTCCATTAAAAAAAAAAAAACTGAGAGCAATCATCATACTGATAATGATATATATATATAGAACAAAAAGTGGTGATAGTGAGTGAACAAAAAAGTACTGATACGGTACAAAAATAGCTGACATGACATGCACGTAACGATGGTAACCGACGGTGCGAGATTTTGGGTCTCATTTAGAGACCCTTTTTGTCTCTTTTACACCAAGATGTTCCATTAAAAAAAAAACCTGAGAGTAATAATCATACTGATAGATAACAAAAAGTGGTGATATTGAGTGAACAAAAATTTCTGATACGGTACAAAAATAGCTGACATGACATGCACGTAACGATGGTAACCGACGGTGCGAGATTTTGTGTCTCATTTAGAGACCCTTTTTGTCTCTTTTACACCAAGATGTTCCATTTAAAAAAAAACCTGAGAGTAATAATCATACTGATAGATAACAAAAAGTGGTGATAGTGAGTGAACAAAAAAAGTACTGATATAATAGATACGGTACAAAAATAGCTGACATGACATGCATGTATTTATTAACCGACGGAGCGAGATTTTGCCGGTCTGCTGCTGCGCGCTTACTGGCTACGGAGCGGAACCTCACAAGGTCTTTCTCCCGTCTCTCCCCGATGGTCTGGCAGCCAGGACATCTGTCCCTCATCCCGCGGGGATTAGGGGGACATCCAGGGACTTTAAAGGGGATTGGCGGATCCAGGACGTAGGTACAGAACTACAGAGGGGTAAGGGGATCAAAGAAAGGGAAAAGGGTGAAAAGACACACTAGAAAGTAACATGGGGATGTCCATATCCCCTACCTGCGTACCATCCCCTTTTTATAACAATCCCTTCCATCCATCGGTCCCAACCTTCCGGTGATCCTATAATAGCCTCGTTCAATGAAAACTGTACAACCATGATAACACAGTACTCTTATATGTTGGTCGGCATGCTACCATCTATAGTGTTGCTCTTTACTCTGAGTTATTATTTAAATATGGATTTATTTTTCATAAATTATGTTCTTTTCACCAATTAGTATCTCCGCATTGGAGAGTTATATTGGAAAACTTTGGTCTAACCCGATTCAGAGTCCGCCGACGGAGCCAGTTATTGTCGAGACCAGTTTTAAATGAGTAAAATGTAGGGTCTCACTATACGTCACTACATACACAATCTTCAACGTGTTCAAGAAGAAAACTACTGTATACGCCATATATTTCGCGAAGATTTTATTTTCGCTAATTTTGCGAATTTCGCGAATCACTTGTGAATCGAGAATTAACAACACGCTAAAATATTGACACCGAATGCAAAGCATTACACATGTATTGCATGCATTACTGCACTACCATCATTCTTTCTCAAAACAGTCATGAATGCGTGTTGGTAATGTTCAGCCGAACGCGAATTTAACCACTCGCGAAATTGTCGTAAAGTCTCGATTCGCGAAAATCTATGTACGCGAAATATAAAGCGTGTACAGTATAGAAAAGAGGGTGAAAGCGGGATGGTGCATGCACAGATATCTCTTCCCAATAAAACACGCATTAAATTCGGCTCATATAATTTTTCTCACATATTGCCTCGGTCCCCACAAATAAAATTCCTCCGAACTTCCGAAAGCAGTTTGTATATAGCTGTAGAGCTTATATTTAAGTTCTGGAATAGGGGTGTATTTGTTGGTATATTGCGGCATCCCTTTGGAATAGTCTACATGCTAAGCACCGTGATGATAGTGTGCCAAATGCATGTGAAATGTATATTTACTTGAGAACCAAATAGCAGTTAGATTGGAGGTGTTGAATTATAGAAGCCGTGGCGTAGCTACGGGAGGGGGCATATAGGGGGCATGTGGGCACGTGCCCTCCCCATTTTAAAAATCAACAACAACAATAAAGAACATGACTGTGGGGAAATCCTTTCAACAACCAACACATACGTAGAGTATGCACAATATTTTGTGTGTCTCCCCCCCCCCCCCCCCCCCCCCCAATTTAGTCAGACAAAGCTACGCCACTGTATTATAGAAACATGAGTTGTTGGCATACATGGAACATTTACTTTTACATTTGCATTGATAGTACAACCTCTTCCTTCTATCATGACGCACCATTTCAGTAGGATTTTTTTTACAGACACACATGGCCTGGATTCACAAAGGAAGTTTCTACAAACCATGGTTTAAACCATGGTCTACAATGCATTATAAATATGGAGCGCTACTCGTATACAAGTAAAACAATTTATAATTTATAATGATAATTATGACTGTTAGTGCTTGCTAACCAAAACATTTCACCATCTGAGAAGACAAACTTGTATTTGGTGCATTTAGTAAATGTGTACCATCAACATTGTTAACAAGTACGGAGTTTACAATCTTTCTCCATCAGTTTACAAATGGCACTCCATAGATGTAGACCATGGTTTAAAGGGACAGGTCCACTTTTACAAAACGTCTGAACAGCTTTCAGTTGACGGATGGGGATCAATGTAACACGCAAAAAAAAAAATCAGAGCGAACAGCCCTCTAATTTGGATTCTACGAATAAAAAACGAATGCGTCCCTCCATTTAAACTATATATCGGTCAATAAAGGAGTTCAACTGATTTACCATAATATTACAACAATAATTATAGTACTAATTCTCGTAAAGGTATTGTGAAGCCGACATTTGTTAACGTATGTCACGGAAAAAGATCTCAAAAAGAAAGAATATATAATTACATGTAGTCAGTTTAAGCGATGTTTGGGTATTTTGCTTGGTAAACGCTTACACATTAGTACTTATGCGCGGGTCACGTAGCTAGCGCGGGTCACGTAGGGGTCATGCATACCGATCTGGCACTCGTGAAATCTATGTACGAACTTACTCACCGGCCGAAAATACGTATGTACCTAATTAACCGACGTCCCTCAGTTTATTCAGTTTTAGGTCTATAACTCCACGAAAAAGAGATTTCAAGCCATAATTTTTTCAGGCATGCTATTAAATAACATTTCCTTTCATATAAGACAATAACCTCGCAACTTTTGAATTTTGGCTTGCAAAAGTGGATCTCTCCCTTTAAACCATGGTTTGTACAAACCTCCTTTGTGAATCCGGGCCACAGACTTTGGAGTACAAGGGGGATTATACGCCCTCCACATTTAAACATTTCGTATAATTACAACAATTTTTTAGTGAGTTTGATTGATTCGTTTTGTGTTCTCTTGTTCTTGTGGGGTCATGTATGTTGACATCGAATATATAGGGACATTTTGCCCAAGTTTTTTGACAAAATGTCCCTCCCAAGTATAATGCCGCCATAGTCATGTGTTGATAGCAAAAAGTATATGAGAACACCTTCAATAGTAGTACAAAATAACACAATAATATGCTAGTAAAATAAATGCCCTCTTTCATCCCAAAACATAATAATTATCATAATTATTTGTTCATATACCATGTATACCACGACATTTATCAGTAATCAATTATATTTAAAAGGGAAATAAGAACGCCTCTGTTTACATCATTGCTATATCAGTTTCTGAGTGAACTTTCTAACAGTTTTGTATTAAGATTATGGTCAAGATTAAATTGATAGTTAAAACAGTTATGAATTATTTTTGATAAATTAAACAGGCGTCAATGATAATTGGTAGACATGCATGTATTTCTGATGAAGTCGCATCACGAGAACGAACTTTTTGGGGAAATAAAATAATTATTGTTTTTACCAATCGTTTTTCTCCTACCATGCGGGGTGCCATAGGTTTAACCCGCTTCATCCCAAAACACTGCAGTTTTAAGCATAATTTATTTTAGGAAAATCAATTATTACACATTTACTTTGCAATGAGATGGTTTAGTACCTATGTACAGCAATTGAACCTGAACTGGAATTATGAAAACAACTCTGTTGAATCAATCATTGTTTGTCAAAACTTATTTCCACGTACTTTGTTAAGCCTCTCAGTTCTAAAAACACTTAAAGACCACTCACTTTACAAACACATACTAAAAAGAGGGTTAAAACAATACAAAATAGACTCTGCCAGTGCTATATACCAGCTTTTACCAGGTGCCGGGTCAGGGTGCGAATGATCCGGATTGGCACGCCCGGTGATTCGGCATGACACCCCAGCACCGACCCGTAATACGTCGTGTCTGCGTCTGGCGTGTCTGACCGCGTGTGATGACATACATGTACATACATGCGGGTTCTAAAGCCTATATAAATGTATGCATTTAACTATTTTTTCGTTTTAATAAGACATAATCTTCATGACTTCATAATAATTAAAACCTGACTTTTCTGTTGGAAGTTAATTACAAGCACCAAGATTATCGAGATTACATTGATGTGCAAAACAGTTTAATATGAACCGCTTAATTCAATTAAACAGGCGACTATTATTTTGTTGCGAAACATAATACTTATAAATGGTAAAAAGGGGCGTGAATGTTTTTTTTTGCCGGTAAATCATTTATAATTACGCGAATCAATATGATCAAGATTATGGTCAAGATTACAGTGATATATAAAACAGTTATTAATTGTTTCTGATAAATTAAACAGGCGGCAATAATAATTGGTAGACATGCACGTTTTATACTGATGAAGTCACATCACGAGAACGAACTTTTTTGGGAAAATAAAAGAATTGGATATAGATTAACAAGATTAATATCGATAGATTAACCAGTTATGATTTGGTAAATTTAAATTAAACAGGCGACAGACTTTGGCGACTTGACTTGAGTTCCAGTATCACATAGAAATATCGCTATTTATTTTTTTTAATGAAATTATATACAAGACTTAGTCTGCCAAATACTGTATATTAATTTTGTTCTTTTTATTTTCGACCAAACTACGGGCCATTCAAAATGCTAGTTTTCATTTACATTGTTTTGATCAAAGAAATCGAGTATCTTTTATCTCAAAGTAAATTAATTCGTTCCTTTTCGTTAATTCGAATGGAATTACATTGCAATGTGGTAGTTTAACATCGTATGATGAAATTTAAAGCTATTATTTCAGGGCAACTTGAGCATTTAAATTTTTTATATTAAACATGATTAAAGACAGTAGAATTCTCATGGATTTACGAGGAAACGAACCATCATAAAATTATGTCTTCGAAGATGAATTTTCTCTCTAAAGAAAGGTCAATAATGTTCACATATCATTTGTCTTATTCTTACAACGCGCGGTCCAACACGGAATATAATCATTGTGGATTGGCGTGTATAGTAGACTGATTATTATTGTCGACCGGCTGGCGCGGCGTGGTGATACGAGGGGAGCTGGTGGGCCAGTCTCGGCGTAACAGCCGCAGCGCGTCCGTAAAACCATGATAATGGCTTTGAACCCCTCATGAGGACCCCAGAGGATAAGTCGCAAATACAAGTAACCGAGCTTTGCATATTTCCTTTTCAAAAATTGTTCACGATAAGTCTGATAATCTATGCTATTGATACAATAGTTCCACATCCAGAGTAGATCATAATAATTAATGAACAAAAATCAAAAGGATTTAAAACATTAAAAACATTCTATGCTCCTATTATTTAGTGCTTATCAATATTACTATGTTTCTAAACCAACCTGATACCATTTAATATATCTAAAATTTACTATATTTTACACGCACATTGACTTCATATTAGGCCTATATAAGATATATCATTATAAATGTTAAAACTAGGTTGGACAAAGTATATTTATCCGTCTAAGATTCGGGATGTATCTGTTTTCATAATATTGTACTGCAACCTTATACTTATATAACTCCAAATCAAACACCATTTGTGATTATTGTAATAATTCAACTATGTTGATTTACATATCGGTGTGTATACTGCTCGGGTATAATGTGTGTTTGCCAATTGCGTGGGTTCATGGCAGTATATCCCTCTTAAGTATACATTCTAGGATTTATATTCAAGTCAAAATGATTTTTTTCTTCTTCAAATCCAGTCTTGAATATAGTAATATACCTTTTAGATTTAAATTGAAGTCAACTAGAGTTTATTTTGAAGTCCAAATGATTTACTTTGTCCAAATGATTTTACTTTTAAAATCCAGGCGGGACTTGAAAAAAAAAAAAAAAATTCCTTAGAATTTAAAGGTGGTTCGGATCGGTACGTAAATAAGATGCGCGGTGCCATCTTGAGAACGCCTTGCGCACGGGGTATGATACACATTGCAGTGTTATGCAGTGCAGGCAAACTATAGCCTAGTTCAAAATGGTGATCCGTATAGTGTAGCATCCCCCGCGCTTAAATGACAATCTTTAAATATAAAGGGTATTGACTATTATTTATCACATTGGAATCAAGCTTTATATTATGGCAGTGTATACTACATTATTCACTCGACAGTTTGTAAACATTAAGTCAGCACTATATTAAGACATAAACTTTAACATATGTTTAAGCAGAATGTAATGTATAAACCGTGCTCATAACCAGCAGTGACATGTACTGTGTGGTAATAATATATCAACAACCAGTAAACATTATGCAGTACATTCATCCTTTATATCCATCATAAAACTATTAACTATAATTCCCGAAATCCCATTGACTAGAGACATTACCATGAGGACAAAATCACCGGGCTTACGAACTGGCAAACCTATGGTATAGCTTTCACTCTATACGTCAAGGACCCCGTTGCAGAAAGATATACAATCGATTGTAAGTTACATTATTAATTGTAAGTCAGATCATGTGTTCTAAATGCGCAAATCTGATTGGTTCAAAGGATAACAGGATGACTAAATCGTAATCATCGTTTTGCGATCCATTCATAAATGCTATCACATATAAATCTAAAAATCCCATGCATTAATGGTTGCAGTTCCTATGGGCTATATGGTGCTTATTATGAATTGTGCTTACGGGTTCACACGATTTAACAAAGTATGGATGTAATCAATAATACCACTAAATTGCCATCATCGTTTCACTATCAACTCTCTTCCATTCATAAAAAATATATCAACTTCAAATCAAAGAATGTCATTGATCATAGATAGTTACGGGATGTAAGCGATATAGCAAACTCGTCGGGACCACTACATTAATATAATCATCTTTTTGCGATCACCTAAATTATAATACCCGCCTTTCACATGTTTCATAAAAGTTATAACGTTGACAAATCGGAAATCCATTGACTAGGATCGCTACACATAATGATGTTTACAATAATTATATGTATTGCAAACTCATGCATGGTTACGACAATACGATCCCGAATTCCAAGCGTTATCATGTAACTCAACGGGACGCAACTAAATGACTAAAGTGTAATCATCATTTTGCAATCACCTTCATTCATGAAAGCTATAACCAACGTCAGAAAAAAAATTGGAATCCCATTGACTGGGCTCGCTATAATTTATACGTATATAATGATGATGTTTACATCAGCGTTTAAAACGATCTAGCAAACTCGACGTATTGAGAACATCCCAACCCCAAGCGATGTGAACAGAACCACTAAATCCCAATCATCGTGCTGCAATCACCCAAGCACCATTCACAAAACAAACTATCCCCTCCATGCACCTTATCATATTTATAGACATTAATGTACCAGAGAGGTGTCTTCCCACCTCTCTGAATGTACCATCGCCACATTTCCACGAGTATGGATCTTGTGTTTACAATGTTTAAACGATATGACAAACCTAAAGCACATCACACACTTGGCACGATCGAAGTACCGTGATGTAATCAACAGAACCACTACATTTCAATCACTATGATCATCATCGTTCTAATCCTCCATTCACAAAAAAAAACTATCACACCTAAAAGTGGAATTCCATCGACTATATAATAGAAACGTTATGATTTAGGGGTTATATGTGCAGTGTTTACTGGATCAGTAAACGATCTAACAAACTCCAAGTATATAGAGAACCAGTTCAAGCCCTGCATGAAAAGGTAATCAACGGTATACCAGTACTAAATATAGCAATCAACATGATCATCATTCTGTCTATCCATTCATGAAAACTATCAACTCAAAATCGCGAAATCCCATTGACTATATAGGTTACGGTAATGGCTTTCGAGTGCGATTACGGAGTATACATGGTATAAACGTTCTAGCAAACTCCAATATTATAGAACACTGTTGAAAACATCACCTATATACAATGTAAAACCGAAACTAGACTGCAATCAGCGTATGTTTACGAAAATGACATTTCATTCCTTCACTATCAATACGTCCCGAATCAACAACGCATTTAATTGTCACACTCGTTCATTCTGTTTAGGCATGTTTAAACAGTACTAGGGATAATTATGTGACGATAAAACTGTCTTGTTGTACATTTTCAGGCCTATTAATTTGCCACAAGGCAGCCTGATGAGATTATGCGAATAAAAATAAAATGTATGTGAACCTCTGCGTGAAGTTGCAAAATGTTTGAAAAATATGCCATGGACTACATTGCAAAGTAGTCTCAGAAGCTGGAGCTACTGCATTTAAGGCCTATATTGATACAAGTCGTGCCCACAGTGTGACAAAATGGTAGCTGTATGACGTCATTTGACAAGCATTTTGTTTTGGGACTGTATTGAATCTACAGTAGAAAATCGCGTCCATTGTGTGACAAAATGACGGCAGTGTGACGTCATATGACGACCATTTTGTCTTGGGTCGGTTTTTGTTTATAACATGTGGAATTTATAGCAGAATGTCGCTTCCATTGAATTGTGGCTATGTGACGTCATATGACGGCCATTTTGTTTTTGGTCGGTGTTTTTGATAGCATGTGGAATCTATAGTAGACAGCCGTGCGTGCACATTGTGTGACAAAATGGCGGCTATATGACGTCGTATGGCAGCCATTTTGTTTTCGGACGTTAATCATGTTAATCATGTTTTACATGGAGAATCTAAAAGCATGTGGTTTGTTTAAGCTGTAATGAATCAATGTAGAGCACGGTTAAAAGTGTAAGCCTAACGAGCATGATTGTACAGTTCACCGAAAGGTACTTGCTCTATGAAAGCATCCTTCGTTGACCTTTTTAGGAGGGTGCGCAAGGATATCAAACATGACAAAACAAGAAGATACAAAAATTACTTTATGAAACATCGAACGGTAATGAAGAATGAAGAGGATGATGATGATAACAAGCAAATGTAACAAGACATGAACATAACAACAATCTAGAACCAAACAAAGTGAAATGATGAACAAATAAGAAAAGGTTCGCGTGTCACACGAATGTCCTTGGGCGTGCGCATACCGAAACGGCTTCTCTCTGAACATGCGTAATTGCGGCCATGCCCAATTTACGGGCTAATCAGACCTGGGAACAGTTGCACACTAACATCAAACTCGATCTAATCAAACTTGAGTTATCTTCTAACCAATCAGCATCAAACATATCCAGACTTACGCGTAATTTTATCCAGTGTGTACGTTTTTAGCAATATGCCCTTCCTCGCTTGCTGTGTTTTATGGCGTACGCGCAGTGATCCGTAAACGGACGCGCAGTGTTTCAGTGTAGAACATGTTAAGCACCAGTGAGTTGATGACTTGAAAAACGTGGTGTTCACATGTTCTGTACTTCTGTGGAACAATTTTTGATTATTTTGGTACATATTATCGAGCGGTTTTAACTTTTAGGCCTTCCTTAATCCTTCAGCAACGCACTTTATCCCATCAGTATGTTGTTATCTATCGAAGATTTTATCGAAATTTGCTCCCCTCCACCTAAATAAAGTAAATGAGAACCTGGCAGGATTGTTTTGCCTTGAAATGCTAAAATAAAGGCAGTATACACCATTGTGTGGACACAATTCCCCCCCCCCCCCCCCTCTCAAACAAAAACCAAAAATCTCTCCCAACTCGCCCTTATTTTACGATCCACGTGTGGACACAACGAAAGCTGGTGTCACACTATAGAGTTACAACACCGTGCAAAAGCGACCTGTCACAACAACGCGCCATAACCTATTATGAACAGCGATTTATCATTATCCTTCGTTTATTAATGCCCTTCTTTGATTTCCCTTTCATCTTGAAATTATTATCATCCATGCTTGTCTTTCAGGTGTATTGGAATTGCTGCTTGATTAACAGTGTCGTGAAACTTTGATCGAAATCAACGGAGAGAAACACGTTTAGGCAAATAATAAAGGATATAATAAGTGTTGTTATGTTGTCATTTGTGTTCTTTTCTTCTATTTTTAAACATAATTTTAACTATTCGATATCATCATCATCATCATCATCATCATCATCATCATCATCATCATCATCATCATCATCATCGTCATCGTCATCATCGTCATCATCGTCATCATCGCCATCATCGCCATCATCGCCATCATCGCCATCATCGCCATCATCATCATCATCATCATCATCATCATCATCATCAACAACAACATCATCATCATCGTCATTACCATCTGCATAGTGGAATTATTTACATAGATTATTGTTTGTTTCATTTTAAAAGTACCGTACATACTAATTAACATGATTACGTCGCGCTCTTACAAGATCTTACAAATCAAAAAAAGGAATGAAATGTTTATGTAAATCATATGAACTGAGTTGAAATTAATTCAAAAATCTAATTATGAACCATAATTTGATCTTATTAAAAAAATTATATGATATGATTATATATCATATATTTTATTATAGGATTATATCTCTCGTGTTATCATAACTGTACTTAATTCGAATTAGCAACTTCTCGCGTAAAATCTGAACTCTAGCTTCATAATTCTATTATACTTATACTGATTATTTGCACCATATTTGTTCTAACACAGAACAAGTAATGGACATATTATATGTAATAGGGGTGGACATTAAGTAGCATACAAGGGGCTGGATGATCATGATGGACTTGATGTCATAGGGGTGCATGGACATTAAGTAGCATACAAGGGGCTGGATAATCATGGATATTACTCCCCTAGCAATATCCATGGGATAATCATCACGGACCTACCGGTGACATGTACAAGTAATCATCACCATTCATTGCCATTTGGCAGAATCGATTTAGGCTGTCAAGTGGCGATCAGATTTTGAGTTTTTTTTTTTATAATTTACAAAATGAGATCGATGTAACATCGCCCCGAAGATAGATCTCAAAGACGGCCAGGGCATTTTTGAGTGTCAATTTTGCTCTGATTACAGTAATGTTTCTTTGGACCGTTGAATACGAATTGAAGATGATGCATGCAAATAATGTCAGGCAAGTGAGGCAACGATTTATGAAGATAATCGGAGTTTGCAAAAAAAATTATGAATTTAGATAAATTTACTCTATACTTCCACTATTGTTCAAAGACGAAATACATTCCCATTCGTGTAATCCGCTTGAAATTTTCGCCGATTATTGAACCGTCGCGTTCTGTTATGTAACGCCAAGATCACCGTACAGTATAATTCTTCTCTTTTGGGTCGACAAATTTGTCACAAACTTATAACCTTACAAAATGAACTCTCCTAAATTTGAAGAAAACAGTGATATAAGACAAAGTAAAATAGTTCACACTTCGCAGAAATTAATAAGACCATATAGCATATAGGCTATATAACATCTGGGAAAAAAATATTATTAATATTAAAACCCACACATGACCATAACAGAAGAAGAAATATCAAGATGTATATATAAACATATAGGAAAACATATATATTGATGTTTACTACTTTGCCAGAGATGAAGTGAACGTGGTCGCAAATTAGGGGAAGGGTGACACATTGATGGAAGACGGGCTGATCGGGCCGCGGAGACACGTGTGTCGCGCCCTGCTGTATCATCCCTAAAACATCTTCCCAATTTGCTCGAGAGAAAAGTGATGCGGGGAGAGGGGAGGAAGCATCTCCCGATCGCTTGATTCGAAGACCAGATGATGATGGAGACTTCACGTGGGTGACGAAGAAGAAGATGAAGATGAAGACTGGAATTAAGGGGAGGATGGGTAGGTGAGGAGAGGAGAGGAATGGAGGGAATATGGGCGAAAGACATCATTATTTGTGATTCTCGGATGAAGAAAGAAGTAGATGAAGAAGAGTGAACTTGAGAAAAGCATAGGTGGAAAGATGGAGAATGTGACAGAGAAGAAATAGTACCAAAAGAAGAATAGACGGGGGAAGAGAAGAAGGCATCAATCGGGATCTAGGATGAAGCAGGTTATGAAGAAGAGTGGTATCAAAAAGAGGATATTACGTAACAAGAGGAGAAGACAGAATTCAAAGATATCATCTGGGTTCCCCGGATGAATATTGACCAAAAAAAGAAGAAATGATAAGCAAAGGCAAGAGAGAGATGAGAACCTACCAATAAGCGGGAGAAGACATCGAGGGAGATGAGGAAGAATGATATATTGATTAGAGGATAGGTGAAGAGAGGCAAACAGGAAGGCATCATCTTGGTCCTGGGCTCGGATGAAGAAACATATGAGGGAGAATGGGGTTAATAAGAGGATCGATGAGGAGACGGGAAGGGAGGAGAGCATCATTGGGGTTCTCGGCTGAGCGGTGACTGAAATAAAAAGAGAAGTTAAGAGAGGAGACATAAAAACCTAACAGTATAAGAGGAACAAGACATCGCGTGAGTTTCCCGCTGAAGATGAAGATGGAGAAGAATGATAAGAAGATAGATAATGTGAGGAGCATGGAGAAAGGCATCATTTTAGGAACTCGGCACAGATGAAGAACAAGATGAAGAAGAATGAGATTAACAAGAGGATAATATGTGAGGAGAGCTAGGGGTGACAGAAAAGGCATAGTGAATAGTGACTGAGTTAAAAGGATTCGTTAATGGAGGAGAGATGATAATACAGAGGATGAAGAAGAACTAGTCTAAGAAGATAAGCGAAGAAAGGAGGGGGAGAAAGTCATCATGTGTGTTCTTGGCTCAGATGATAGAGAAGAAGAATACGAAGAAGAATGGGATTAATGAGAGGATAGGTGGGGAGAAGGGAAGGGAGAAAAGCACCATCGGGGTTCTCGAATGAGTAGTGGGTAAAACAGGTGCCGTGACAAGCCGTAAATGGTTAATCGATTACCGCGTCTTATTAATGAGACGCGAGAAAATCAACCCGTAATCGAACTCGACGTTGATGTATCTCATCGGTCATCTCCGATCAGCGACATTATATTTTTCCCAAGAAGAAGACAATTCAGAGAAATTGGCAGGACCTTACTATGTTGGTGTTCTTTGTTCTTTTGTGATGAACACGTTGAACTATCAACATGGCATATAAGGTCACAGTAATTAATGTTTCTATATAGTTATAATAATATTCCACAGAACAAATCTGTATCACTCAGTAATAACATAAGATCTCTGTCACTATCTATTTCTACACTTCTCACAAACTATTCTTTTGGGGCTAAAATAAGCAAATAAGACGCATAACTATATCAGATGAATCTTGAATTATGCTCTCAAATAACAGAAAGGGATAGATCTGACACAATTTACAAAATGTATCATTTTTGACCTCTTACTAAGTTCTTCAACATCTTATTCGACTTGTTCGATGTGTTTAAAAAAATGTTTTGTACGTATACAAAACGATGTAGGACAATTTTGAATTGATTTTCTGTTTTCAATTTTAATAACTCAAACACAATCATTTTATCGAGTTCCATAACGGTATTCTGTCAACCATCCCTCCCCAATCATAAGATTTGTTGAAAGTGTTAAGATGCGTACGTGTTTTATGAATCGAAATGATGATAACACAATCATTATTGCGAGAAATGTCAACACTGCGATATTAATCAATTCTCATTATATTTCCCCTCTCTCCTGTCATCCGTCAATCTACCTGACATAATATTTTGCTCCAATTTTGTCTTGAGAATCCGTCTTCATCTTCTTGTCACAATAATTGCAATTTGCTCATCTCCTATATCTGTCTATTTTTAGCCCCCAGTCACACTAATTCTTGTTTGGTCACGAGGAGCTCATCAAAACAAGAAGTCGCGAACCCTTATGTTTTTTGAGGGCGAGAAAGGCATCCGTCGGAGCCAAATGAAAGGGAATTACGCGACGAACTTTAATCAAACACACTGACAAGTGTCATTAATTACAGCCCAACGTACACACCACGACGTTTGTCAATGACAAAATTGACTTTCCCTTCCCTTTGCAACTCGACCCGTGAAGAAGATGAGGAGAGGAGATGATAGCGGATAGAGAGATGAGAGACATACAGAAGATGAAAAGAAAGAGATAATACATAAAGTTGAAGGAGACTGCAGAGAAGAGAGAAGATGGAGAATTAAGACATAAGATTAAGAGAGGATGAAGAATAGAGAGATGACGAATTAAGATAGAGAGGGGGAGAGAGGGAGAACGAAAAGATCAGACAACAAGAAGATAGAGAATAAAGAGATAAGGCAGAGAGAGAGGGGGTGGTAAATTCGTCATGCAGATGATGATGAAGAAGAAGAAGAGAAAAAATAAGCTCGTCGTGTTTTCATTTATTTGCGTTCGCAGACAGGTATGTAATTAGGTAACGGCCGATTTGTCTCAATTATTCATCCAAACTTATCATGAGAAGTTACATGAGAACTTTCTCCCCTCTTCGTTCCACGGGCATAGACAGGGTCATCATTCTATCTAGAAAACGAGGGAAAGGTGCGGGTGCACTGTTCGCTTAAGGCCAAGGTGGGGGGGGGGGGGGGGGCAAAATTACCGACATTAAAATTATGTGATAATGCTTTACTTTATTAACTCCCACGGTGGAGGGTCGAGTTAAATATAATTTCTGTCTCCCCCTTTCCCATTCCCATCACAGCAACGCCACTGTTTCTTTATAGTTCTTCATGGATTTACTCTGCAGGATCAAGTTGCTTTGAATCGACGGATCATCATCAGCTACTTGCAAGGAGGGGGGGGGGGGGGGGGGTGGGTGGGAGGCTGGGAAGAGCAGACGATTATGCTCATATATACAGGGCAGTTGTCCTCATTCACCCCCCCCCCCCCCCATGCCTCTCCCTTGCCCCACCTACATATCACGTCATATTCACTGTTTTCTTTATTTTCTTTGATAGTTTTATTCTGAAGGATCAGGATGCTAAGTTGCGTAGAATCGATGGATCATCATCAGCTACTCGCAAGATGGGGGGGGGGGGGGGGGGGGGGGCTGGGAGGAGCAGACGATTATACTCATATATACAGGCAAGTTGTCCTCCTTTGCCCCCCCCCCCCCCCTGCCCCTCCCTTGACCCTCCCTTGCCCCACCTATCACGTCATATTCACTGTCTTCTTTCTTTTCTTGATGGTTTTATTCTGCAGGATCAGGATGCTAAGTTGCGTAGAATCGACGGATCATCATCATCTACTGGCAAGGAGGGGGGGGGGGGGGGGGGGGGGGGGGTAAGGGATAGAAGGGACTGAGAGGAGCAGACAATTATTCCCATATATACAGGGCAGATAACCTCATTTGCCCTCCGGCCACTTCCTTTCCCCACCTATATCACGTAAAATTCCCTGTTTCTTTTTTTTCTTTATTTTTGTTGTTGTTGTTGTGTTCCGCAGGATCATCATCATCAGTGAATCGCAAGGGCGGGGGAGTGGAAAACAAAATTAATCCCGCAAAATAGAGGGCAGTTGTCCTCCTTTGCCCTCCTGCCCCTTCTTGCCCCCCCCCCCCCCCCCTCCCCATGTTTTTTATTCTGCAGGATCAAGATGATAAGTTATTTAGAATCGGTGGATCATCATCAGCGACTCGCAGGATAAAGCGAGGTGTGGTAGACAGACATGACGTCATATAGACCCGCACAGTATATGGTTGAATTTAACCCTGGGTTTGAATTGCGTCTTATGACATCATGTTGGCAGTCCGTTGATTTTTAAATTGTACGATATTCCCCGAAAAATGAGATGATTTCATCCCCAAATCAGTTGATGACTTTATCTCCAAACGAATTTCCCGAATTTGAGATACCTTTGCCCAAACAGCATTACTGGAAGTCGGGGCGGGCTGCAGTCCTCAGCCCCCCCCCCCCCCCCCCCCCTCTTATACGCCTCTATGCTGTCTTCTTAAGATGTTAACATCTTATTTGGGGATCATCCTGATAATGTTCTGGCTTTCAGATTTTGTTGAACAACAAATGTAAGTTACTTAGTTATTGTTAGTCACATTCCCCTTGTCCCGTCTTAAACCCATTAAATAGTATAAGTAAAAATTCAAAGTTTAAAAAATGCAATACCAACTAATTATCTCTCTCTCTTTCTCTTTTCTTTGTGCATTAACTATTTTGTCTTCATTCAATGGCTATGTTATATATAATGTAATGTTTTTTTTCTTCTAATTACAGCATTCTTCCAAGTGTCGCCGACCCCTTTCCTTCCTTTGTTCTCTCGTTTATTTCCCTCACTCTGGTGGGTTTTCTTTCTTACATAGCTCCCTCAACCTTTTCCTCCAACTATTGTTGTTCTGGTACTTCTAATTTCTCTAATGTCTTATACTCATTCCCATTTCATTTCACTACTGTGGAAAATTCTGATGCAGAAATACCCCCCCCCCCCGCCCAACCCCTCCTCTCTCTTTCTTTTCTTAGTATTCCTGTCTCTTGTAAGTTGTAAATGCATCACTTTACTTTCTTTCGTTTTGTTTATTGAAAATGTCTCTCCTATTCCGCATCATATTTCATTCATTGTTTTCTTTCGTTATGTTTATTCGATTTGCTACCTCTCGATTTGTTAACTCAAATCTTCTGTTAACTATTTACTTTCTATCTATTTCTCCACTTTTATTTCCTTTCTTTGTTTAGTGTCCTTTTAATCCTCCACTTCAGGTGCAGCATGCAGACCAGACACGGGACCTTATTCTCAACTCGTCTTTTATTTAATTTTTTATTTCGAATTCTCCACCCGCTCTTCTTTTCTTTTCTTTTCCTTTCTTTTCATTTTCTTTCAAAACTCTCCATTTTCTTTCCTTTTCTTCCCCTCTTTTTAATCCTCCAATTCATGTGCAACATTCTCCACTCGTCTTTTATTTTATTTTCTTTGTTTAATTCAAATTTTCCACTCCGCTCTTCTTTTCTTTTCATTTCCTTCAAAACTCTCCATTTTCTGTCCTTTTCTTCCTCTCCTTTTTGATCCTCCACTCCATGTGCAGCATGCGGGGACCGTGCATGCCGCGCATGGTGCATACTTTCTAATTCTCCACTCGTCTTATATTTTCTTTGTTTATTTCTAAATTCTAATTCTCCTCTCCGCTCTTCTTGTCTTTTCAATTTCTTCCAAAACTCTACATTTTCTTTCTTTTTCTTCCCTGCCTTCCCCTTCTTTTTAATCCTCCACTCCATGTGCAGCACGCAGCAGCTAGCTAGACGCGGGGACCGAGGCGCTAATTCGCGCGGAATGGCGGGTCCGGAACTGTCAACTCTAATTCACGCAGGCGATGCTTCTCCTCGTTAAGCGAAAAACAGGCGCGAAACAGATGCGACTGACTGAACCGCATGCCGCCGACTGCACATGCATGTTAGAAGACAACAAAGTTTGCTGGCCTGTTTTGGGGGGTATCCGCCTATGTTTGTAAGGAGGAGGAGGGCAATGGCAGTATGTCTTGCCCCACTAAGAAGCACACAAATAATTTAAAGTTTGTTTAATTGACTTATTATGTTGGTTGTATACCAGTGCTATACTCTATATTTTTTTTGACAATCAAATGAATTCAAATAAAATCAAATGGAATCAAATCAGTTTATATGTAATCAGTTCAAATCAAATGAAATAAAATCAGTTTATATGTAATCAAATCAAATTAAATCAGATCAAATCAAATCAGTTTATATCAAATCAAATTAAATCAAATCAGTTTATATGTAATCAAATCAAATCATAACACAACTTTGAAAGCAGGCCCGGCCAGGCTGCCCCCTCCCTCATTAGAATCGTAGCCCCCTCTTTGCTCTCTATCAGGGTTAAATCGGGCTACGCCCCTAACGATGTACCTTACACCGTTTTGGTTTGGGGTCCTGTCTGCGCCCCCTAATTTGATCTGGTTATGCCGTTTCTGGTCTGGCCACACCAGAAGAAAAGATAGCCTGATTGAAGACAGTTATAAAACATTAAGCCTATATAACCAATGTAAACTATATATGCACATCTATAATTAAGAAAGATATAAATGTTAACAGTTATAAACTACGTACAGATTAATAGGTAAGAATGCAAGTCACGGCAGACTGCCATACGCACTCATCTTAATCATATATACCCAAAAACACCCCGCCTTACATTTAGAGCTAAATTTTGTAAAACATTGAACATACATTGAACATACCTTGAAGGCCACACATCACCATCTTCGTCGCGAGAGTAAAGACAGTTTGGCTTGGTAATGGTTTAGGAGTAGGGTCCATGGTTTAGGGGGCCCTTTTGAGCCCATTTTAATAACCCAAGTTTGAGCATTGTTTCTTGAAACTATACTATAGGAGTGTAAGAGGGCTTCGACTTCACTTTGTGGGAGTTTGTTCCATGTTTTGAGAACCCGTGGCATTGAAGTCGAATTTCATGAGACAGAAATTGCCCTGAAATAATGCATTATTCACTGTGAATCGTAATAACATAGAATAAAATGCTGATGCCCACTACTTTTCTATCAAGTATAAAAGGTCACTCTAATTAACAATAACAAAACCCCGTCATCATGGTAATTGGCCATACTATAGTATACGTCAGTGTACGTGACAAAATACACATAATACATACATAAACCAGTATCACGATCGAATTTATTATAACGCTGACTAACGTCAAAAAGTCACAGCATTTGAACGTTTGGATAATGAACGTTTACGGTATTCGAACTCGGGATCTCACGATCGAAAAGCACGCTATCTACCAATCTTGCCACACCACCACACATAGGATTACTAAGCTCTGTTATAATACATATGCGTTCTGATTTGTTATCCATTTCCCTTTTTCTCAAATCAATTTCAATTAAGAAAATTGTAATAGTCAACAAATACTGTAATTTTCTATTTCTATATTACCATTATTATGTATATCATTTTAATATCCGAGCACTCTCTCCATTTCTTCCGATTCTCCCTGTTCTCCTCCCGTATTACGCACCCAACATCACATGCATGTATCATTATACATAACTCACTTTTATGGATCCGTCCCAAAATGTCGATTGGTGACGAAAGAAGGAGGAGGGCTGGGAAACGGACAATTTATTTGCATCTCTGTCTGTGCCCTTTCCTCCGAGTATTTTCTCCCTTAACCTTAACAAATTTAAAAGTAGGTTACGCACAATAACGCTGACAGTCGGGTATAAATCCTAGCCCATTTCTTTCGAAAGTTGAAAGTTCTCTAGACCCTGTATCAGACGTAGGGAATTTAAAGGAAAGTATAAAGTATTCCCGCAAAGAAATTTGTATTTTCTTCAAATGATAAGGCCAATTAAAATACAGGACTTGAATGCCTGTTTCAGTTTACAAGTGAAAAGCGGAATCGACTTTTCATTTATCGTCGAGTATGGATCCAAATAGATTTGAGAACTTCCAACATGTAGCGTTTATTCATGCAGTTGTTCTTTATTCTTTTCTAAATTATTGTCGCATTCATTTGAACAAGATGAATTCAACTAAATTTCCTTGGGATTGTATTGTTATACCTTATATGTCATTGCAAGAAAGAAAAAAAAGTAGACAGACAAGTCGGTCTGTCATTGGATCATTCTTAGTAATGAGAGGTTTCTTAGTATGGGGTGATATAGGATTAAAGGGATCTAGTAACTTTGTTGACATGTGCAAGAATTGACGAGTGGTTGATACAATGTATATTGTTGTTATCTAATATTTCCACTGGGTGTTGTGTGAAATTTTCAAGTTAAATGGACGTTATATGGCCGAGTAATGAGCAAAAATGCAAAGAGATATTCACTAACTCATTGCACTCACTTTGTACACGGTTTTCGTAGTCCAGTGGATAATTTAACATCTGAACAATTCAATCGTAAATATCTTTTTAACTAAAGGGAAATTTGAAAAACCGAAACCTGTCCAATGCTTTTATTGTTAATACGAATACAACAAGGTATGAGGGAACCGCTATAATTCCAATTGGATTTTGAGGATTTTGACAATGTTACTAAGTCCCTTTAAGTCATGTTTATCAAAGAACATACCCCACTTAGAGACATTTTATTTCAGAATGTTTTAATAGATGCCTATGATTTTCAGTTGGAATATTACCTTGAAGATTTGAAAAATGTCTCCTCTGACATTAAGCAATGTTGAGTAAATAAACAAACACAAGTCATATATGTACGACAACACAAAATCGGGAGGAGCAAAATAACGATATCTAGGCCACTGACCTAGAAAAGGCATCCCCCAATAATATGATAACCTACTTAATTTCAGCTGACTTTGTATGAATTATCATCAACTGGCAATTTCAACTCCCCTCCCTCGTTCCCGTGTTATGACTGATGTTGTCATATTTACAAGGCCACTGAGGCATTCATAGATGACGAACTAGCATGTCATCTAATGGTTTTTTTATATATTTTTTAAAATATTTTTTATTGAAACTAAAGTTGGGGAAATAAAGTTAAAGAATATTATTCAGGTAATAACTCTATTCAGAAGTTACTGTATAAAGCGTCATGGAAGTTACAGTTCGGACAAATGAAAGAATACAAATATTCTGTAGCAATAAATTTGAAATAGAAACAGTTACCAAGATGTCGTAAAGTAAGCAGAGAGTATTTTTTATCTGGGTCTAATAATATATAGTAACCCCAATAGTATACCAAACTTTGGAAATTAAATTTAGGTATTATCTAACTATGCAGTGTATCAGACCTTGATTTTGAGAAGGTTAAAACCTTCAATCATTTTAATAATTGCAAGAAGGATGAGTCAACAGCTAAATAACTAAAGAACTAAATAAATATACATATCTAAAGTACTGGGGGTGTTTCACAAAGATCCTAAGTTGAACGTAACTCTTAGTTGAACTTAAAAACTATGGTAAGCCATTTGTAGCCTTGGAACAAAATATATTCAAAAGCAAAAATGCAAGTATTTTAGACTTTTCATAAATTTTACATCAAAAACATGAAATCCCCTTTATAATAGAAAATATCAATGATTTGAATCAACATGTTTTGCCTTTTAAAAGAAATTTTACAAAATTGTTTCAAAGAAACTCATGGCTTTCCATAGTTTAAGTTAAGCTCAACTTAGGATCTTTGTGAAACACCCACAGATCTAAAGTACTGAACATCTAAATAACTTACTTAACGATAGCTTGTTGTCTGAGGAAATTCAGAATACAATAAACTATATATGCCATCATTGACACCATATACTATGGGATCGGTGGACGAGGGAGGTAAAGATTTAAGGGTACGTCCACTTTTATCTGACGAGCAAAAAATGGTTTCTAACAACCCTTGGCATTGCAGGGCTGCTCGCGACTTGCTAAAAACAACCAAACAAAGGTAACAGCGAAGGAAAAGAAAAGAAATTCATATAATCTCCGCCAGTTCTTGGTGCATGGGTTCGTCCTCCACGAAGCGCCGTGCACTGTTCTCATTAATACAAATTAGAACATTAGTATTTAATGACCCACAATGGTGTTTCCATCATAATTTAGTATATACCGAATGGGAAATTCCCTTCTATAGCACATTGTCATTATAATTATACACGTCGCTTTTCTTCTTCTTAAATACATTTCAAATTCAGTCCGGTAGCTTTATTTGGTCATTGTTTGATCGTTTCATTAACACTTTTATTGATCAATAACGAGTTAATTATTGGCCTTTTCAATTTAAGCTTCAATATTTCTTTCTTTAAAAAAAATGTCGAACCGCAATTAATATGAGAACAATTTATAATTATTTCGAATTTGTGAAAAAATAATCCTACAGTGAATCTTCGAATGCATAAATATAGTTATGCAGTGTATAAGTTTTCCAAATGGAAATGAAAAGCTTCCATGTATAAAAAAATATTTGTTTAATAAATATATTAAAGTTTGAAATATTGTGATTTACAGCTCCGTCGGGGAAATAATTGATTTTTTTGGTTTGTGGGCGGAACTAAAGGTCTTGCTCTAGTTACGGGACAAGTTTAACTTGACCTCTTCTTAATCTTAATCATGTTAATCTTGAATTCGAAGACAGAATTACGACAATAACTACATCGAATCGGGTTATTTGTTGTTCATTTTAGAAATGGATGTTCCTTGGGGGCTTGGAAGTTTTTTTTTTTTTTTTTTTTTTAATTGTGTTCTATGGAGCAGGCGTTCGGCTACGACTGTTTTGTTTTTTGTTGTTAATTATTGACATTATTATTATGTTCACTTGTTCACGAAAATCGAAAAATAAAGATTCACCGCAAAAAATATAACAATAAGTTTGTATTTCTTTCTTCGTTTGTTAAAACTTGTTAAAATCACATTAACAAGTTTCATTATTATACAAAAACATGGTGAGTTATCCCGCCTCTCTGGTGTCGAGACGGGGAGTGGCAATGCTCACCACGGACACCTCAATTCGCTAGCCGCCACGCCAGCCCGCCCCCGGAAAAGTGCAACCGACGTATGGTGGCCGGTGATGACAGACAGAGGCTTTACGTTTTTAGTTAGACAAGCTCAAAATGCGATAGTGTATACATGCACACCCATTTTCTTTCCCCTCTCTCTCTCTCTCTCTCCTTTTATTAGAATCATATTGCAATATTTCAGTTCTCTAGAGGGACCGTTTTGATTTACGTTCCGCGCCCAGAGGAAGTCATCATTTTGATCGAATTTCATCGCCAGAAATATTAGACATAATATTCAACACGGTAGCGCCATATTTTATTGGAAGGAGGGTCTGTAGACAGTTGTACTTGGCTGAGGCTAGTTATGAGCGACAAGAATTGTTGCGAATGAGTAGAGGGACAAACAAATTACTCTTTTTTTTGGGGGGGGGGGGTGGGGGTGGGGATATGAACGCACGTGTTATTTCTGCATGAACAAAATTACATAATGTCATGACAAAAATTTAACATGACTGTAGTTTCATTAATAAAGACATTATTTTAAGCAATAATTTGAATATAACTTTATCGATAATATAAAGCTGTCTTTGGTTATAATAATAATACCATTTACTACTGATAGGTTGTTTGCTCAGTATGTATGTCTTCAATAAAGTTTTCACTGTTTTAATAAACAATATAAATTGATTTTCTTAATATGTAACTAGTAGACATGAAAACATGCAGCTTTATGGAAGTAATTTTCAACTACATGTATATATTTTTTGGGGGAAATGCAATAAAATGCAAATAACACATTCCGTCGTATTTTCCCCTAAAAAGGACAATTTCTAAAAGACTATACAAAT
Source organism: Echinarachnius parma (assembly GCA_037951105.1). NCBI lineage: Eukaryota > Metazoa > Echinodermata > Echinoidea > Clypeasteroida > Echinarachniidae > Echinarachnius > Echinarachnius parma. The sequence continues at coordinate 63,854 of JBAMJV010010069.1, forward strand.
ACATGTCAATGGTACTGCGACATTAAAATGTACTCTCAAAATATTCAATGAAACACATTATAATGTTGTCACTAAGTGCACGATATACATATACCAAAGTCAGCATTTCCGGATGGCAGATGCCGCATTATCTCTAAAATCCCAAGGAATGTTAAATAGGTACAACGCCCCACCCTCCCTGACAGCAGTGCCCCGCCGCCGCCGCCCCCCCCCCCCCCACCCCCATAAACCCACGGGCAATAGTATGTCCTCATCTGACCCCAAGCTATAGCCATTTACAAAGCTCTGACTCTACTCTGATGTATTTTCAAAGATCGTGATCCGCTAGATTAGGAGAACGGGGTTATGATCTCCGTAAACATTGTAGACCTAAATGCACCATAATAATGGTTGGAGATATTGTCGTAATCTGTAATATATATCTGTCTGACTGTCTCTTGGACTGCATCACTGGCGTATATATACATTTTAAGATGGGGTGGCTTTATAGGCTGCGCAGCCCCCTCACCCAAATTAAATTAAAATGTGGTATAATGGCTCAATCTTCAAGTATCAAGAAAAGGTTTTCCGTACCCAAACTACCCACCAACCAGTGTTGTGTAAACATGAATTGTATATATTGTTTGTTAAAGGGGTAGTTCAGTTTTGGTTTAGAGTGCGCTTCAAACAATAATTTGTTTGTGCGGTAATGAAACAAAAAAACGTATAACATTTTATTAAAAAGCACACAATTTTAATGACAGAATCAACTTTGATTGATCAAAATCGGTTCAGAAACGGCTACAATATCCATAAATATCCGTATATATGCACTCAAGCATAATCAAACTGCGAAGTAATACTTGTTTTATGACCGTACATAATTCTGGTAACAATTTACAAACTGTTTGAGCAAAATGTAGATGGTTGGAGTTATGATTGAATTTTACTCCAGACTTTGATATGTTGTATCTCCGTAAATGTTAGCTTATCTAGACGAGTACTAAGTGATAACACCAGTGGCGGATCCAGGGGGGGGGGGGGGTAGGGGGTTTAACCCCCCCCCCCCCCCCTTGGGCTGCCAAGTGAAAATGTATCAGTGAAAAAAGTGAAAAAAGTGACAAAAAATCACTTACGGGGGTTCAAAATAGCAAAAAAATAAATCGCCGAGAGGGGGAACACCCCCCTCTCGGACTCTCCCCCCACTCGCCGCTACGCTGCTCGGGTCAAACCCCCCCCCCCTCCCCCTTAGCAAAAAGCTAGATCCGCCCCTGAACACCCGATTTTCCCCGTGGCAATATGAACTCGAGTTCGTGATCATTTACCGAGTCATTATCATCAAACAATCTCAGTCAGTATATTCCTCACAAGACTGGTTAAAAAGCAATTACATAATTTGTTGCATTGGTGTAGAAAGGGTTAGCTGGGTTCACGTTATACTCAGAATTGAAGTAATGGCTAAATTTGACGGAAAACACCAATGAACTCGAGCTCGTGATCATTTACCGAGTCATTATCATCAACCAATCTCAGCCAGTATTCCTCACATGCAAGACTGGTTAAAAAGCAATGACATAATTATTGTGTTGTGTTGGTGTAAAGAAAGGGTTAGCTGAGTTCACGTTTTACTCAGAATTGAAGTACTAATATGGCTAAATCTGACGAAGATTATACATTACAGACTGGGAGCAAAGCAGGCCCGTAGCCGGGGGGGGGGGGGGGGGGGGGGGGGGTGCGTTGGATGCATACGCTCCCCCCCCCCCCCCCCCCAATTCTGAAAGATCCATTTTTTTATCGGTCTATATAGGGTCTACTTTTTATAGGTCTCAGCCATCTAAACCAGTGGTCTTGGGCAATGATCGATCTTGTTGACGACCCACCGCTTGCACAACTCAACCAGTATAGTCTCGGTCTCGGTCCCGTTTTTTATAAACTACGCCCACCCCCCCCCCCCCCCCCCCCACCGCTCCCTCCCCCTTGACAAATCCTGGCTACGGGCTTGCAAAATCTTCAACTACCACAATCTGACTTGTAATCTTGCTCCGTGTCGCCCGGGGCAGTGAACCATCAGTTATTTATACAGACTCAGCAACCAATTATGCCACATTAATCAAATATCTTCAGTCAGATAGATATTTTGATCTTTATTTCCTCCTGTAGAAGTTGGACAGGCAAGGTGAACTATCCGAACGTGATGTATGTCGATGGAACTTGGAAGAATCTGAATTTGAAAGTTTTTTTGCGGAACGGCAAAGCAAATAAAATGTTAGCCATTTTGCTTTACATGTCATCTTTTGTTAATACATGTTTTATTTTCTTGCATATCAGGTATAAATGCGTGCTTGTGTATGTTTATTTGTCCACTTTAGTTCAATTTGAACTTGGTCAAGTTCGACCAAAATCATTTCAGCTCCCAAACTTTTTTCGTACTTTGATGTTTGGCTTTTGGTAACAGAATAATGAGAAGGTGTTGATTTTTTTAAAAGTTGTCTACCTATAAATTATGGAGACGATTGAATTGAATAGCGTTCCAGAACGCTTTTTGATTGTAGTTAAAATCAATGGGTATTTGGTGATAAAATCTGACATCAATTTTCACCTGTCACTAATTATCCATTTTCAGAAAATTATTATAATCTATGAAACTAAGACACACCCTTCAGAAGACTCTGACAGTGATATTGTTACATGATTGTAGGCTCCAATATCACTTGGAATACTCTTATGAAGTTAATGCAACACTTAAATGCCAGTATACTTTAAGTATGTGCATGGACAAAACATGGATAAAAGGACGACCCCTAATCGTCTTCTATAATGTTCACAAAGTCACATTTCATCCTACATGCAAAGTCTTCGTTTATTATCTATCTACTCTCAGTCGGCTGGTGACCCCACGCGAGGTGCATTATGGGAAGACAAGTCATGCACGGTGTGTCATATTGGTTGAATTACCTGTGATCTTGGGCGAGATTCCAGCGCGCTAATCGCCAGAAATAATTAGCAGCTATAACCGGGCTAATGAGACCCGAAGATAAATGGGGAGCAGAGAAAAGAATGATGAGGCCTGGAGAAGTTGCATGAGTTCACCCGGGGTAAAGGAGGGGGTGTAGCAGAGGGGTGCAAAATAGGGGTACAAATGTCCCCCTCTTTGGATGAACCACTCTTGTCCTCTTAAGAGGATATTGTAACCTGAAGATAAATGGGGACCAGAGGAAAGAATGATGAGGCCTGATGAAGAAGTTGCATAAGTTCACGCGGGGTAAAGGAGGGGGTGTAGCGGAGGGGTGCAAGGGGGGGGGGGGGGGGGTGTGAGCAAAATAGGGGTACAAATGTCCCCCTCTTTGAATGTACCATTCTTGTCCTCTATAGGGGATAATGGAACATAAAGATAAATGGGGAGCAGAGACAAGATGAGGCCTGGAGAAGTTACATGAGTTCACCCGAGGCGTAGCAAAGGGGGGGGGGGGGGGCATAAGGGGGGGCAAGAGGAGAGCAAGAGGAGGGCAATAGGAGGCAAGACGGGGGTTCATATGCCTTCCTGTTTGGATTCATCATTATTTTCCTCCTTGTATATGGATACACAATATAGGATTAGAAACTACCGGTGACGCGACATTTGCTCCGATGGCAATGGCTCCGATGCTTTTTCGTCACGTGATAGTTTTGGTGAAAGTTATCAATTAGTGTTTATGTTTACGGAGTTATAAAGATTAGACATTAATTTTAGTGGGTTATAAAAAAAAAAATTATAACGGAGTGATTGGCGCCGGAGAAAATGTTATGGAACCTCAAAAAAAAAAAAAAAACCTAACGTCGTATTTATTTTAGCTCATATTGCCTTCTTGTAAATATCTGTCCCTCTCGAGCGCCCCTTGTGCGTATTTGCCCCTTCTCTATACGTACCCCTCTCTATCCCTTTTAAACTTATCTTGTGCCCCGCCCCTCTCTAGCTGCCCCTGTATAGTCTTAACCTCATGCCACTGAGCTCACCTTGTTTTAAGACGGATGATGCTTGCTTTAAATCGCATTATGCCTAACGATGATTGGTTCCGAACACCGTCGGCGAGATCAAAGGCGGCCCAGTATACTTCCTGAAATAATGTTTGTTGAATGGTTTATGTTACCTGCCTCACCCAGGTAATTCCCAACAGATCCACCATTAGGGTTAATTGCTCATTATAGTGTTTCAATTTAGTTTCAACGCTAATTTTTCTCTGAAAATAGACCATCGTTATATAGGTCCTATTATCTAGTTTTTTTCTTTAGTTTTGTATCTGTAATTGAAGATTATTTTTTGCGATGTTTATTATTGTTTTTTAATTTAATATTGATATGGGACATTCCAAGAATGCTTGTTTTAAGCACTGAATTTGGTTGTTGTTGTTGTTGTGTAAAAGCTATATTAAACGGCAAAGAAACGCGCGCCCATGCAGCTAAGTTTGTGTATGGACGTCAGGATCTACGGATGGATTGTTTTTATTAATAATTTATCATTTTAAAAATAAACCATACCATAATAGAATTGAAATCAATAGCACACTATTATAGTACAAACTTTATATTACTAGTTTTTGTAAACCATTTATTTTAAAATAAACCATGATACCGTAATAGAATTTAAATCAGTAGCACACTATTATAGTACAAACTTTATATTACTAGTTTTTGTCAAACCACGAGACATGTTATTTTCCTATTTGCATTATAAAAAAAAACACCCAATCGACGAAAGTGGTTTTCCGGTTCTTTTTTAAAACAATGTAACTTCCACATCCGACTTTTCCTGTCACGCAATTTAATTTTTGTCACCTTTAATTATTTTTAGTTTCTCTCATGTAATGAATCATTCTTGTAAATAAAAGTACAATACACACAGTCATAACAACGACTTTTATACACGATAATTATAGATAAATATTTACGAGCACTGAAATCTGAGGTTTTATAGGAGGTACCGCCATTACGGTTTTTGTCGCTGAATGCATTGTTATAGAGCACCGGTTGAACAATCCGGAGGTCTCGGGTGCGATTCCTCACGCACGAAGCCAACATTGTCTGCTCATGTTCGTTTATTTTAGAAAATATATAATAATTTGTCCTCTAAAACAGACCATTCTTTAATCGACCGAGCGTTTTGCCTTTAAATACCACATCTTCACAAAACAGAAGCTAGATTTAATTTTTGGAAAATATTAATTCCCTATACACATATTCAAAGTACTAAATTGTATATTATTAGGAATATTTTCTGTATTAAAGTGTCATCCGTTTTACTTTGGTATATACCATTTGTAGATTTATATAATGTTCCCATTGTGTTTATATAAACATGTTTCTTATTGATGTTTTCGTAATGGGTTTTTTTTGTTCATCTTGAGAATTATGGACCCAAGAAGATGTTCCATTATGTTGGACGAATAGTCTGTTATTGCATTCAATTGAATAACTTGTCTCAAGTTCATATGGCGAGTATAACCAAAGTGTTTGGTATAACAACGCGCATAATTTGGAATAATTATAATATCGATCAGGGCCCCGTACTTTATATAAATATTTACGATTAATCGTAATTGATTGATGGTACGTTTAATTAACAAATATCGTACGTTCAATTGATATGCCACAGAAATCGATCGTGCAATCAATCGATATGCCACAATAATTGACCGTACGGTCAATTTATAATTAATCATAAACCTTTACGTTTCGGGGGGGGGACCAGGTTTATTCCATGGAAGTGTAGTGTATTATATAGAGCTAGTGAGCGTAATCTGGGCATGCCACTGTGTGATAACACTCTCAATATCATATCAGGAAAAAGCAATTGAGTTATTACGTATTACGCGGCCTACGGTATCCAGTGGGCTGATCGATAAAATATTATAGGAGTTGAAAATGACATAAGATCTGCTATCGTAGTCAGCTATCTGCTGAAACACTTTCTCTCTCTAACAATAATTGGTAAGCATGCATGGTATAAGAAGGGGGTAATGGTAAGTGATGAGATAATTCAGTAATACTTGCATGCAGGGGGGGGGGGGGGGGGTAATCCGTGAATCACATCTTCCCTATCATCATACATGACTGTTATACAGGGTGTATCAAAATAAATAATATAATCAAACTTTTTTTTCTCTCTAACAATAACTGGTAAGAAGGGGGTAATGGTAAGTGATGAGATGAGATAATTCAGTAATGCTTGCATGCAGGGGGGGGGGGGGGGGGGGGGGTAATCCGTGAATCACATCTTCCCTATCATCATACATGACTGTTATATACAGAGTTTATCAAAATAAGTAATATAATCAAACTTTTTCTCTCTAACAATTATTGGTAAGAAGGGGGTAATGGTAAGTGATGAGATAATTCAGTAATGCTTGCATGCAGGGGGGGGAATCCGTGAATCACATGTTCCCTATCATCATACATGACTGTTTTACAGGGTGTATCAAAATAAATAATATAATCAAACTGTTGCGGTATGTAACTGGAAATTTAGTACAGTGAGGTGGAACCTCATTATACAAAGAGGTCTGATACAACAAAATCCTCTTATAATTTTCCAAGGTAATTTTGCTTGTCCAAGATTCTTCTGTTTTTTTCACCCTGATATTGCAAAATAGCATCTGATAGTCATTTTACAGTCACTGCAATGTTGATATTATATAATACATTGTTTGTTTATTTTAGTATCTGATATACATGTATTATTATGTTTGTATTTATATTTTTCTTTTCATAAGGCATTTTAGTCTTCGGACCATACCTTCATGTTTTGTTTGTTTGATAACAAATCCGAATATCTATCTAAATATACGAAATAAATATAAAAAAGTAATAGTCCTGATACAAGGATCCTCGTTATTTAACAAAGTTCACTGCAATGCATTTTTCTAAAATGAGACCAAAATATTGTTGGGATGGAATTTTTAAAGCACACTATAATTTCACTCCATTTCTTCAGTTTATTTGGTATGCAGAAAAATCCATCATTAAAACCCAATTTTAATTAGTTGCAACAAGAAGTATCACTAATTTCTTGTGATATAACCATCGTTATAATATGTAGTCTAATGTAGTTTACTTTTATTTTGATACAAAGGTGGTTTTACTTTTATTTTGATACAAAGGTGGTTTTACTTTTATTTTGATACACCCTGTAGTGGTGATACAACCCTGTGAATCACTAGTATGGTGTACCCATTGTCATGCTGGTGCAGTCTTCGTATCACAGGCCTAACTCTATTATCGTGATTAGCATTTGGGCATATAGACATAAAGTAGACTTGACTCTATACTTGCTACCACCTGATTCACATTAGGATAATGTAAATTAAAGCGCCATGGTACTCATGTGAATAATGTCATAATATCGAAGAACAATTATTGTGAGGGGTTTCGTCCAATTTCACACTTTTTTCATTAAATTGTATATATTTTTTACTTCGATTTCGTCCCGAGAAGCCAGGATTGTGCTGATGCTGATTTCAACTTCGTCTATGGTCGATCATTTTTACAAAGTATTATAATATTAATATTGATATACATAACAATTATAATAATAATAACAATAAGAATACGAATAACAATATTTACTAACAATAAAATGGTATGTATAATGATAATTAATACCAATATCATTGTTATTGTTTATTATCATTATTATTCGTAGAATAGTATTAGCAGTAGTAGTATTAGTCGAGTATTGTTGTTGTTATCATTATAATTATTCATAAACTGCATCAACCATACAAATATTAATTATACATGACTGCAAACATGGTGCACCAAACTATTTGTTTTAGGGTGATCTGAACATAATTTATCAACATTGAAATATATACTTAACTGGCCTACATTATTCAGTGTTTGTCTTGTGTCTTTGTCTTGTTTTAATTCCTCAAATGAAGAGCATAGTTCCAAAAGGCGCTAAATCCACTTTCGATAAAAAAATTGAGATAACGATATCAGTACATTAATAAGCTACGTAGCTATCTATAAATCCAAATGTTATGACAAATTACACAATCAAAATCAAAATATAGAAAGTTCCGTTCTCATATTCCCATAGGCATGTGTACAAAATTGGAAAAGAAACCCATTTTCTCGAAAGTTGAAACATTGGATTTCAGCTCTTCAAATATTGAATATCATTTGAGAGCGGCCATGCTTTTCCTTTGTTTACCTGGATGTTGGATGGCGACAGCCCGTGCCATGTGGCAGCCGAGCGCTTCCAGTCAAACCCTTTTTGCTTCCGAATAAAAACAACCAATCCATGTTATGCACACTATTTCAGAATAACAATATACCTAGTACTCTATTATTTTCAATATCAGCATGAGTAGTTAATTATGGTCAGAGGCAGTGACATGTTACCAAGCATTCGTACCACCATCGACCGTTTAGCAGGAAAAAAACCGCTTTAAGTCCTCAACAAGAACAACAAAAACAACAACATAAAAACCAACTGTATCAACAACAAAAGACTCAAACAAACAAACTAACTAACTACCATATTTAATCGTGGTTAAAATAGGGAAAATGCAAAATATAAATTTGATACTGAAGTTTGATATCTTCAAACAAAGAATGTCGGTTCAAATTCTTTAATTTGAGAGGTGTTTTCATTATTTTGTTTCATCATTTTCTCCAGGTAAAACCCATTGTGTCACATTTTATGAATACATTTAGTATACCGAGAGTACAATGCTCTAGTTATGACCTTGACCGAACTATAATAACCAACCAGTGATTCGCTTCATTGGCACGCTATTGATTACTCGCGAAATTGAAATTAATCACTTGGCACTTTGAAGAAGAAAAAAACTTTCACAAAAAGAATAATACTTAATAGTGACATCATAATGAAAAATTATGATCTTTACTACACGAAAATGTATACTAGCAAGCCCCGATGAATTATAAATATGATACATCTTCATTACGTCACGTTATGGAGTGGGTATAATACATTATCAGCAAACGACTTGTCTTAATTATGATGAAGTCCTTAATGATAATGATAATGACATTCCTACTATAATGAGTTATATCTTGATCGTTATTATCTATGAAATTATAATTTTAATAATTGAGAATATTATCACATGATTTAAACAATCAAATATTATAAATTATATTGCAATAATATATTGAAATAATAAAAAGCAGCTATACCGAGTATGTCTCAAATTGAGTGTTGGCAATTCCACCCCATTTCTCTCTTCTTATCTCTCATACAGACCCTGATTAGAAACCCCGATTGGTAATAATTAATATAATACAACATTATGACGCAAATGTATTTTATTTTAGGCAGCGACCCAAATCATGAATGGCGTTTGAGGGTTAAATTAGTGCAGGGTTAGAGCTTGGTTAAAATCAATGGCGTAACGGTGACGAACTGCATGTTGTGGCCCGCGAATCATCTTTGATTTGATTTGATTTGAATTTATTTCCATATTTTACAAATTATAATTATTTTTGTTTTTTTGAACAAGTAAATAAACAACAAATAATATATTTATGAATAAAGTACAATATGAAATACACATAAGTATAATAAACAATATACGTTATACAATATACATTTGGGGGCATGCATGCATACGCTATGTATTTCTTTACTTTTTAAATCATTTTTCCCGTATGTTTGTTATTGGGGGGGGGGGGGGGGGTCATCAAACTATTGGGAGGTGGGGGCACAGGCCCTTGTACCTACGCCACTGGTACTGGAGGAGTGAAGAATATAACAACGCAAATAGTAGTACGTTGTGTGACACACTACTGAACCACACTCAACTGTGACATCCGGAAGCACTTCAATATGAAGGTCATGCCTTTCATTTCCGGCCGTGAATATTGCAATGGCATCTGTCTGTCTCTGTTTGTTCATTTTGTTTTCTTCTTTACAAAAATATTAGAGTGTAAAAATATGTTCAATGTATATATTGGATGATCTCAACGGCACTGGAGAAGAGTTAATTATAGGCTACTTTTGAGAAATTAGACATCATATTCCTACAATTTTTGTTTTCGATTTGGGCTGCATGCCAGAGAATATTCTTACATTATTGACGGTTTCTAAAGTTAAATATTTCATGGGTAGAGAAGCCATATTTCTCAGGTATTAATTACAATTAGTTAATAATGCAAATATAACTGTTGCTCTGGGTGTTTCTATTCGTGATTTTAATGTTTTAGACTTCATATGATTTTTGTTTAGTTCTTACGTCATGCGGGTATTCAAACGTTATGTAAACCATGAATATGGCTTTTAATTCGTTGTTACTTTATTATCGAAGCAAGCGTGTAATGAAACATTATGACACTAATTATAGAACCACGGCTAATTTCAAATGTCCGAAAGGGGGCGAAAATCACCGTTACAAGTTCCAACAAAATGAATCTCAGTTCTCTTTGATGAAAAACCGAAGTGTAATGAAAAATTATGACCCTATAGATGAGACCACTAATAATAAATTATTGCTGGTGGCATTGCGGCTTATTTCATCGCTACAAATTATCAACACCCTCGCAACAAAATAATCATGATAATAGGCCTATATAGGCTTATTGGTCTATCTTTATTCACGAAATTGCGAGTTGTTTTGGGGGAGCGTGGGTATAAAAGTGATGGTTGAGTCGGGCGGATCGGGGAGATCGAGGCAGTGGGGCGGGGGCACAAGATCGTGGCGTGTGCGTTGTCATGTCCGCGGCGGGGTTATGACGGTACACCAACTATTTCATCATCGTCCACCCGACGCGGCGGGCACGTTTGTAAGTCGCCGACCGGAGCGCCGTGCGACCGCTCCAATCAGAGCTGTAATTAATCTTCCACAGGGTCACACGCATGACTCATCCGTCCGATTCATGTTCATGTTTATCACTTTTTTTATATTCCTTATTATTTTTACATCTTCTTCACCTTTCCTTATTTTTCTCTTCCTTTTTATTCTATGATCGCCATTTTATTTACCCTCGATTTACCCGTCTGTTTCCATCTCTCGCTGTTCATGTTTACAAAAAAAAATCGTTTGCTTCATCATCACCATCCTTTTAGTGTCTTCTTCTTCTTCTTCTTCTTTTGCTGCTTCTTCTTCTTCTTCCCCCTCTTCACTTTCTTCTCCTCCATCCCAACATCTGCCATTTGCCAGTCGATTTCCGTGCATCTTTTGTTTGTTCTTCTTCTTAACCGATTTGTTACGCAAAATGCTCTACATTTGCTTTGCTACAAATCTTATGTATTTTGTTATGAAATGTTTTCTGTAAATAAGGGTTAACTTTAAAAACGAAAAATATCCTCTCCTCCTCCTCCCCGCCCTCCTCTTCCTCCTTCTCCATCTCACATCCATCATGTTTCCTTCTCCTTCTTTAATCCGTCGATTTTTCCATGCACCTTGGCTGATTTATCAGATGTATGTTGTATAGTAATGTTCCTTGGGTCTTGGGGTATTTTGATCGAGTTACCACCGGGATGACCATGCACAGCTATCGGTAGCAATTAGGGATCTTGGAGTAATCAATGGACTTGTCTTTTCCTGAAGAAAAAAAACCCCAGTTATTTTACTCGCAGGTTATCAACCTTAATTGACCTCTTTTTCACGAAAAGTTCACACACAATAGATAATTATATAAAAGAATAGCTCTTCAAGTGATATTCATGCATTTTAAACCATATTGATAATTATTCATTTGGAAAGATGCATGTTTAATTAAAGAAATCATCTGCTTGTAATGATTCAGGTATATCTGAACGAATGAATTTCGTATCATCTCATTCAAGCGATTAAGAGAAACATGATAACGTGCCACGTTAATGGTTATTTTTTTAGAGAATGATATCGCTTACACTGATCTCGGAGGAGAATTGATGTGGTGAAAACGCGACGAGTGGCATGGTGGCTTGATGGTTTTGCTGCCCGTGAGCTTCGGCTGACAAGTAATGGAGTTCATATGTCGTCCTCCCCTCGTTAAACGTAACCTATATACAGGAGCACTTTCAAACTGCAGCAACGAATATCGAGTCATAATGATGTCTCCAATTACTTTATAACCGTCAAATTCAAATAAAAAACACACTTTTAAAAATATGCCTACTATTGAAAACTATCTTTCTAAGAATATGTCACTAAGTACCATTTATTCGATAAATTATGACGAATAACAAAATTTCAAAAGAGTAAATATTCATTTGTATATTGACGCATACAAATACACGACTTGTAAAATAAACTTGAAAAGGTCCATGGTATTGATGAAAATAGTAATACTTACGACCGATTGATTTATACATATTATTAAAAGGTAATCGTTATCGATAATGAAATTAATATCTTGATTGAAGAAAAATTATCGTTAATCTGTAAAAAAAAAAGAAACAACAACAACAACAAACAAACAGATTTACGATATATTTTTAAAGTAAAGATAGAAGGTCTACTTTATTAACCTATCATATAAATACAAGTGAAAACTCTCATTTAGGCATGTTAGGGGAAAATTGGGATCATAATTTATTAATAATTATGTGAAGAACATGGGGATACCGTATTTTATCGATACAAATTATATAGCACATTATAAATATTGATTTGTTCAATAAATTCGTTAAAAATTAATGTACATGACTCGTTTCGAGTGTTGTCACGTATGGAAAAAGTTCTTGTCGATGGTGTGTATGAACAGATTATGATTGCAACTTATAAGTAACTATGCTGGTTTTCAATGTAATTTAAATGCGATTTTGTTTATTCTGTATTTCATTTAAAGTGTTTTATTAGACATATTTAGTTGGTTAAGAAAATATCTAACCTGTCAAAATCGATTTGAAAGAGATGCGTGAAATATTGCAGTTGCAACAATCGCATCTACTTATATCATTAATCGATGTACATTGTTTGCAAATTGTGTGCAACATATCTCGCTAACTCGTCAACTGCCACAACTTACACGCGTGCATACTAATATTATAGTTTTTTCTCAAGTACGATGTAGTAAAGTGATTAATGAAAGTCAGTGCATTGGATCGTCAAACAGTAGCAACCAGAGTCATCGAGGAAACTTAGGAGAGAGAGAAAAAAAACTCCAACAATAACTTCATTGTCAAGTTGAAATCAGCAAGAGCTGAAACTTGGGGGCAGATGCTTTTACCATCCCCCCTCGCCTGACCTCCCGGGGCCGGGTCGGCCGGGGTGAGGGGGTGTTGACGAGTATAGCAGAAGCCCGGAGCAACGCCGAACAGAAAGATCCCGACAAATAACAAATAACAAACCAAAAGATCTCGAATGATTGATCAAAATTGGCAAATATTCATCGACGACTCGGATCTAGAACGGCAATGAAGTTATTATAGGGAGTTGTTTCGTCATTCGCAATGTCTAGTTATACCATGAACATAGACCTACGCTTATACTCATGGTATGAAACTGAATTGGGTAGATATACACACACGCAGTCAGATACATGCCTGTATAAATTATGTTGTGAGAACGGAACTTGTTCAAGTTGTTTGTATTATATTAACAATTATAACACAATGATATTGTTATGTTTTCATCTACAACAGTTTCAAACCATGACATGTGTAATTATACGAGCTCTCAACCATTATGATTATTGATTTAACACGGTGAACTTTTTGTTAAAGGGGTAGTACAGGGGGGTGTTTCACAAAGATCCTAAGTTGATCTTCGCACTAAGATGGTCTTAAATATTATGGAAAGCCATTAGTGTCTTGAAACAGTTTTATCAAAGTTATGTTGAAATGCATAAAATGTTGATTCAAATCATATATTTTTTCTAATTATCAAAGAGATTCATAATCTTCACATAAAATTCATGAAATCTCTTTGATAATTAGAAAATATATATGATTTGAATCAACATTTTATGCATTTCAACATAACTTTTACAACAATGTTTCAAGACACTAATGGCTTTCCATAATATTTAAGACCATCTTAGTGCTAAGATCAACTTAGGATCTTTGTGAAACACCCCCCAGTTTTGGTAAGGCTGAGCTTTAGTAACCAAAACCTGCACAATAATACTACAAACTAATATGTATAACTCCACCATGCTCGAAAGGTATAGAAAATTACAAACGACTAAGTAAAAAGCCTCTTATCATTAAAAAAAGAGCCATTAAAACACAAGAGGGCGCTCTCTAAAAAAGCATTGTTTTCAACCATTTTAAATACAAAATTATGCATGTGATGTTTGTTGAAATAATGATTAAATAGAGAGATCATCAACAACTATTTTAAAACCTCTCTTGAAAATTTTTGAAAAAGTGTAAGCATTTAAAAAAAAAAATTTAAATCATCGAATATATCTGGGCCCCATATTTATTACGATCGGATATATTGATTGATATTTCAGCCGATTCTGAACCGATTTTGAACAAATAAAGTTTATTCTGCCATTAAAATTGTATGCTCTTACACATTTTACAAAAAATTATTTCGTGCAGCGCTCTCTATACCGAAACTGAACTACCCCTTTAAATATGTCTCTTATAATTATATAATATCTTCTTAAGTTCAATGGATTATCTTATCTTATCCTTTCTAAAAAAAAATGTTGGCATCTTTAACATGGTAAATAGGTGTTTTTTTTCAAACTGAAATACGCAATATCGTGAAGAATTATAATACAAAAATAATATAATCAATAAATAATGTTGGTAGTCATGATAGAAAAGTATAACTAAATGTGATGGTGAGTTTTAAAGTAAATGTAACACTATCATGTTTAACATCTTTTTAATATGTCATTTTTTATTTTTTATATCATCATCATCTTATCATGATTATCGGTATCATCGTCAACTGTACAGGACCGTTTTACCTTTGATATGTATTAACCTTACAACATTACAGAGAAAGCAATGGCACATCAGAATAAGAAAAGAAAACAATTATAATCGAAGAAGCGTCCTTCAAATGAAGGTCATAATATAATATAATACAATGGAAACATAATAATGAATTTAATTAATTCTGGAATTGCCAATAACGACAAACCGTTGTAGTAGTGTTTAATGGGTCAAATTTAGGTGTATAAGCTAAATCTTAAAATCGCGGTAAGAAAGTATAATATAATAATATAATTGTACTATGATGTCTTGCTATTTTCAACCACAATATATACATTGAAATGGAAAATATTAATGTTATTATAGTTTCCCATCGATACCAAAATACAAATTCTTATCAGCATTAAATAGCCATGTAAATGCAATAAAAACATTGTTCAAATATAATACAGAATTTTAAGATGATGATTATGTGTGTAATTATAAGAAAATGTAAATAGACTTTAAAACTCACCGATTTATGTTAGTGTAAAGATGTCAATTCGCTTGGAAGATACACAGTCCTTGTCAATCCACGTCAAAACATATACAACCGTTGATGACGATTTCGCAATTTTGCAGACCGGATATGAGCTAAATTTCAACGTTATCATTTACTCTGTTTAATTCGGTATATACACTGACGGGTGTATATAGATGCGACTTAATATCCTTCTATGGAGCAGTTTATAGTTGAGTTTAAGTTATACAAAACAAGCGTAGAAAATGAGTTGGGTGTTTCGATGATTTTTTTCAAAATGGCGTCGGCGTATCCATGTTAGTTATGAGCGATGGAAATTACTTTCTCAGCGGGGTTGATTGTGACGCTTGTCAACAACCAAACGTCTTCTTCTGTATATAATAATACTTCATGCCAACTCGTGCAAGAAATATACACCGTTGCTCGTTTTCGGAAGAAAGAAAAAAGGTCAAAATGATCCTAGATAGATTTGTACTTAAATTCTTTAGATTTACGATGATCATGAAATGAGATACCGTAGGCCTATATATGTACAGATATACTATAACACGTTGACATGACATTGAAACTGCCTGCAAACTTTAGTATATGTTTTTCACATGCATGCAGTGTATATACAAAAACCGCCCCAATGCCGAGATACATCATTGAGATAATGGTGATGATATGTGCAGATTTGATTATGTTTTTCTTCTTATATGTCATGGTCTTCTGTTAAAATGATACCGACCATCTACTAAATATCGATGCTAAAAGTCCATGTCAACATCGTTATGATCCTGACGCATTAACATTGGCAAAGCGAATAATTTTCATATCTACTTTCACACACAACAGATTATGAGGGACGTTATTATCCAGTAATTATTTATACCGACGTCTTGCAAAAGAGAATTATAAGGTTAAAGGCGATTTGATTGAGATTTGTAAAACGTCTCATTGAAATAAACGAGTTATAGTTTGCAATAGATTTGTTTTTAATTTTAAGAGTAAACATGTCTAAAATTATGTACACTGCGAATAGTGAACTATGATAATAACACAAGAAGGAACTTAAAATGTTCAATGAACGCTCTTGTATAATTATGGTGAACAATATTCAAACCGACATTCAAGTTAAAGTTTATTCAACTACCATGATTAAACCACGTGACCTTACTAGAGTGGGTATTAGTCTGTAGACTTTACAAATATTGATCGGCGATCGGATTTCAACATTTCTTACTACAAACATACCCGCTCATTTGTTAATACTTTTCATAATTTTGTTAAAACTGCCCGTATCTACATAACTTCTAAGAAACCTACATAATGTACAAGACTATGGAAATATGGAAATCTTGAAGAAAAAAATAACTATCGTTCCCCTTATTATACTTTCGGACAAATTTGCTTTACAATTTACTTTCTCTTACATTCGGAATGGGATACTTTGAATCGTTTGCTATTATGAACCCGCGTTTGTATGCATTTATTGCGCATTGCTTTGTACTTATACGTGGTTTTGTATTTGTTATTGCTATTTTATGGTCGTTGTACTTCTAAATTAATTTAGAAGGATGAAAAATATCACAACTTAATATTTTTGAGTTCTCTCAAATTCGGAATTTGATTGCTTGAATCATTTTCTACCAGCTTATATATTTACATTTACTCATACGAAACTTAAAATCATAGTTTTGCAAGCATAAATAATTGTGTAAATCTTAAGACATTGTAAACTTTCTCTGACCAACATTCTTAACGATAATTATTCATAATTTTGAAAGTAAGTTGTATACTTACTACCAAATTTTTCCTCTACATTACGGATCGGTTTACTTTGTTATTTTGCGACACTGACTTTATTACTTCAAATATATTTGTATATCAATGATATGATAATTAAATTACAAGTAAGTACTTAGGGCTTATACGTGAAATTACCTGCATGTATATCTTTCAGAATTTAAAGGGATAGTTGAGTATTGGTCTAACTTAACTTTAGTAACCAAAACCTGCACCATTACGGTACAAAGTAATAGTTATAACTTCACCATGCTCGAAAAGTATACACAAATACAAACGACTAAGTAAAACCCCTGTTATCATTCAAAAAGAGCCGTTACAACTCAAGAGGGCGCTATTTAAAAAAAATCATTGGTTTTAGCCTTTTTTCATAGAAAAGTGTGCATTTAATGTTTGTTAAAATAATGATTTAATAGACATATCATCAACGACTTTTTAAAAACCTATTCACATTTTTTTTCAAAGCTGTCTTCGAGCATTTAAATTTGTTTTTCTAAAAAGTCTAAATATCGCCCGGTGATATCCGGTGTGAACTATTTTGAATAAAAATATATTTATGGATATTTCAGCCGTTTCTGAACCGATTTTGATCAAATAAAGTTTATTCTGTCATTAAAATTGTATATTCTTTCGAATTTGACAGTCAGTTTTTCATTATCTCACAACAAAATATCGGGGGGCACTTCGGGAAATACCAATACTCAACACTACCTTTAAAGCGGCATTATAATATACTTGCACCAGCGAGTTAAAAACTTTGAACTTGAAGAAAGTTTATTATCATTCCCTGACCGATCGGACGTTCACAATTTGCGTCATTTTAAACCCGCTTATTTCAGTTTCGTACACACTGTTCTGTTCGTTATCATGGGCTTTTCGCAAGCGCAACGCGGCCGTACAAACTACGTGTCGTGTGCAAAAATCACCAATTTCCTGTAGTATCAGCGATCCCTCCGTTCCTGAACTGTTATCACCGACCGTCTTTGGTCAATTGTGCGGCCGCGCTGAGAGACCGCTCGATCCGGCAAACAGCCAATCAGCAGCGCTCGCTGCTCGTAGCGAGGTCAAACGTCGCTCGCAACCGTACGTGTGTGGAGTGTAGTGTGTAGTGTGAATGTGTAGTGTGCTGCCCAGCTGTTCAACCATCCGAGTCTACGGCCGCGTTGATCAAATAAGCGAAGCGGCTTGTAAAGCAGAATTGTTTTAGCGCGGCCGACGTACCAATAGATCGTTCCTGCGTCGGTGAGAGCTGCCGCGTAGCACAGCGAAAAACCTATATCTTACCAGCATAACCTGTAAATTCTCTGTAAGAATCCCCAACCAACTTGAGTTTAAATAGCATGATCATGATGATTATTAATTATCGTTATTATAACCTTAATTATAATTGTTGTTATTATTTATTTTGTATAATTATTGCTATCATATTATCAACAATATCATTATTATCATTATTATTATTATAGAAGTAGTAGTAGTAGTAGTAGTAGTAGTAGTAGTAGTAGTAGTAGTAGTAGTAGTAGTAGTAGTAGTAGTAATAGTAGTAGTAGTAGTAGTAGTAGTAGTAGTAGTAGTAGTAGTAGTAGTAGTATCGTCATAATTTGTATTACAATTGTGATTATGATTATTATTATTATTAGTAGTAGTAGTAGTAGTAGTAGTAGCAGTAGTAGTAGTAGTAGTAGTAGTAGTAGTAGTAGTAGTAGTAGTAGTAGTAGTAGTAGTAGTAGTAGTAGTAGTAGTAGTAGTAGTAGTAGTAGTAGTAGTAGTTATTATCGTCAGCATTGCCATTATTTTTCGAAATCAGACTCTGATTTATTCGTATAATAATGGCAATGCTAAACCATGATGATAATGAGGCTCTTCTCATGTTAGTCAGGTAATAATAAATACTTGGATGACATCACCCTCATCATGGAAGTTCATAAAATAATAAGCTCCTCTCGTTCAATACTCATTAGACACTGCATTGTATAGTATGGCGTGAAAATGCTAATCACCACCGACGTCGCAGTAACATAATTAAGGCAATGATGATTATAACATGGACATTATTTCATTCATGACTTTCATTATCTAAAGAAGATAAAAAGCTCGTGCATGCAAGATCTTTTTTTAAATTATAAACAGGGAAAATACCCCCCCCCCCCCCCCCCCCCCGTCTCGTGGTCATTCTTCCCCCACGTGGGACGACATTAAACTAAAAAATATAGATAACTGCATGGCCCGAATTTTCATAGAAGGGTTATATTTAACCGTATACTAGTAGTTTATTTTAGTCCATTGATTGAGTTTCACTCAGGTTGCGCTATGAGCACTTTTTAGTTAAATGGCATAAACATGATAACAAAGTCGTGCTCATCATCATTACGATAAATGATGTGTTCATGTTCAAGAACAATTCAGTATCATCATAGTGTTTGGGTTACGAACAAATAATGTTAATCACGCACCGGCAACGCGTTAAGCTAGAAGTGATGATTATAACATGAACATACTCGATTCATTCATGAGTTTTCATCTAAAGAAGATAGCTGGTGGCATCATCTCATCCCTACATTCTCATCATAATCATGTTCTTGTCACATTAGTTTGGTGCTAAGTATTTCAAACCTTGTTGGCCTATACGTATTCATGTTTATATAAAAACGGTGCAACAATTATGAATTACAATACAAGGAAATATTACACTTAACAATTATTACAATATAGCATTAAGTAAAGGGGTTATAATTATGTAAATCATTGAATCCTTGGCGAAATTCATCAAAATAATGATAGCTGGTGGCATCATCCAGCCATTTTTGCTGAACTTGTGAATGTACACTTGTGAATAGTTGCAACCAAGGATTGAGCGACTATAGTAAATTGTTTTAGTGTAAATATTGCAACTCAAGTCATAACAACCCCCAACAAAATGTTACACTTTCAGCAGCTATCTTTAGCTTCAATTATAATAATTAATCCAGTATGTACAATACATTTTGAATTATTTACAATCAAACGTAAAAGGAGTTTTATTTTAGACCCAGTATTTAATAATATTCAGACAAAAGTTAAAACAAAAAATTTAATATCACTAATGTATACGTTCAGAGTAGGAAACGTATTACTGAAGTAGAAAGTAAAACATGTGAGTTGGAGTTGTTATGCATAGTACGGGAGCAAGGAACAAAATCCTTGGTGAGAAGACCAATATAAATGGTGAGAGCGAGCTAAATGGCGTCCCTACACCAGTCCTATAGCCAACACCGTACCGCATCGCCACGCGTCTGTTTTTCTCATCTTCACTTACCCCGCTAGATCCCGTGGGGTCAACTCGCCTACCCTTCTGATTACCCACCCTAGATCCCAGGGGCGGAGCCATGCATGGTTATCCCACAATAGGGAAGGGAGGGGACGCTAGGGTTTCAGCACGCCGCTGAGATTGGGCCTAAATTCACCGCCCGTTCACCCCTCTCCGCCGGGCTGGGTATTGTTGGCTATACGGTCGATAAGCCCGCATGACGTGCGTATACGCGCGCTTGTATAGCTTTTGCATGCAGCGTATTTGGTTAAATTGATCTTATGGTAATAAGACTTTTTTATTTGGAACATTTTTTTTATTGCTCAAATAGTCTATTTCAAAGCAGTTTTTGTCAAAATATTTACATTAACATATAAGTTGTGTATACTCTGTCACATATGGACGATAAAAGTGTATATCTCTTGTTTGTGTGTGGGCATGGTGGGGCGTTTCCCAATATTGTTATTTGGCTTTCAGAAGAGCAGCCTGGTTCATCAATAAAACGTGCAATCTGTGTTAGGAGCGACGGGGGTGGGGGCCAACAATGCTATGTTATTATATTTAAATATAATTTATTTGTTTATTTATGTATTCTTTTTTTTTTGGGGGGGGGGGGGGGGGGGACGACCAATAATGCATACAGAAGAAGAGTAATTCCCCCCTTCCCTTTGCATCGTTTTAGCTACGCCATTGTCCGATCCACCAATCACACGAAGACTCCACAAAAGCACGCCGACCGCCATGAAGCTGTGAAATTTCATAACACCGAGGGTCACAGTGCGGCTACAACATCCAAAGAGAGGTGGGTGGGTGGGTTGGTGGATGGAGGGATGGATGGATAGATGGGTGGATGGAGGGAGGGAGGGAGGGAGGGGGAGGGAGGGATGAATGGATGGATGGATGGATATATATAGATATATAGATAGATAGATAGATAAAAAGATAGAAAGACATATAAACATGTATACAGATCGGTAGATGGATAAATAAATAGATATCGAAATTGTATTATTACATACACAACACACTGTTAAGAATATAAGTAATATAATGATGACGACGAAGACGATGGTGATGATGATGACGACGATGTCGAAGAAAATGATAAAGCTGATGCTGATGATGATGAAGACGTTGATAACGATGGTGACGGTGGTGACGATGATGAGGATGAGTAGGATGATGAGGATGATGAGGATGATGAGGATGATGAGGATGATGAGGATGATGAGGATGATGAGGATGATGACAATGATGACGATGATGACGATGATGACGATGATGATGATGATGACAATGATGATGATGATGTTGATGATGATGATGGTGATGAAGATGATCGATGATCGATTAGATAATAATAATTGTACCAGATAATACATTATAGAGATATATCACATACTTTTTTCACAATGCATGCACTAGTACAAAAACAACAATAACAAAATTAATTCCCAACTACATATAAAAAACAACAGGAAACATCGTCAGTTTAAAAACAAACAAAAAAACGCTGTCGAAATTGTTATAAATTATTAGAGGAAAGCATTGATAAAATGATATTGCATGACGAGGCAGACACTAAAAAATGTGCCCGGGAATCGAACCCGGGTCGCAAGAATGGGAATCTTGCATGATACCACTACACCCAAAAAACATCGGTAGTTTAAAAAAGAAACAATACGCTGGAGAAGTAAAGAGGACAGAAATAAACATTGCTCTAAAGATAGAATATAATGGTCGGATGAAATAATATTGTTTAAGAGGCGGTGCAATTAAAAAATGAACTGCACTGCCCGGGAATCGAACCCGGGTCGCAAGAATGGGAATCTTGCATGATACCACTACACCAGCAGTGCGGACGGGATGCGTTTATCCTTCACGTGGAAAACCTTTGACAATACATGTAAATCCAAATTTTCATAATGAAACAAATTCAACAAAGTATCAAGTGAAAACTTTCACAATGTGCCCACAGTTTCAAAAGGAAATTCAACGCAAAACAAAACTGCTGTGCCGAGAATGACCCCAAACAATCAATAGTCTGGGATGGCGAAAAGCATTCACACTGTACATGCAAGCATGAAGGGGAAACATTGCAGATCAGCATTCCCCACTTTTGAATATAAAAGTCATTTTTGCAAAGGGTGGAACATGTAAGATGAGTGTGTGTTCCACTATTTTTAAAGACTATATTTGAGTAATTTTGCATTTTCTCTTGGAATGTCTGTTGATGGCTCATCGCCGATGGCGATTGATTGTGGTTGATTGTGAAATACTGAAATTAAAATATTAAAGTCGAGGCTCTGGCAGAACAGCTTTCCGTTCATTTGTTGGTTTGTTTCTTTGTTGATGTTCGGAAAGCTGTTCTGTCAGATACTCGTCTTGAATATTGTTATTTCAGTTTTCACAATCAACTGGTGACTCTATGTGAGGAATAAACACATCCGGTCAGCACTGCTGGTGTAGTGGTATCATGCAAGATTCCCATTCTTGCGACCCGGGTTCGATTCCCGGGCAGTGCATTTTTTTGTTGCACCACCTTTTCAATCATTCTTCTATTTAAGTAATGATTAACTTCCAGCGTGTTCACAAACAACAAATTTTCATCCCTTTAATCATGACTAAAGAATCATGACTAATGGCAAGCCCTTTGTGTAAAAACTAGATACACTCTGTTTTCTCAGATAAACTCAGTTTTTCTCAGATAAACTCAGTTTATCTCCAGATAAACACAGTTTATCAGAAAAACTCAGTTTATCAGTTGATAGACTCTGTCTATCTGGGGATAAACTGAGTTTATCTGAGAAAAACTGAGTGTATCTGAGAAAAACATAGTTTATCTAGTTTTTACACAAAGGGCTTGCCATAGGAATTTTTAATGAGAAGCTGATTCTATAGTCAGCTGCTGATTCTTTAGTCATGATTAAGGGCTGAAAATTTTGTGTGTGAACACGGGGAACGTCTTCCCTCTACTTCTCCAGCCTATTGTTCCTTTTTGAAACTGACGATCTTTTTGTTTTTATATGCCGTTGGTATTGATTTTTGTAGTATTTTTGTTAAGTTATGTCATTTGTTTACTTGTTTGTGTGTTTGTTTATTTGTTTGTTTGTTTGCTTGCTTGTTTGTTTGTTTGTTTGTTTGTTTGTTTGTTTGTTTGTTTGTTTGTTTGTTTGTTTGTTTGTTGATGTTCGGAAAGCTGTTCTGTCAGAGTCTCGACTTGAATTGACTTATTTCAGTTTTTCACAATCAACTGTTGATTCCATGTGAGGAATACACGCATCCCGTCAGCGGTATCATGCAAGATTCCCATTCTTGCGACCCGGGTTCGATTCCCGGGCAGTGCAAATGTTTTAGTTCCTACCTCTTTATGCAATATCATTATTTTCAGGCATTCTTATAATTTGTATAAATCGTTATTTATATGATTCTGCTCGTTACTCCTCCAGCATGTTTTTTATTTTTTATTTTGTTTACAATTTCTGTTAATATTGTTGTAAAGTTATGTAGATATTTTTTTCTTTTTGATTATTTTTTGTTTGTTCGTTCGTTCGTTTGTTCGTTCTTTCATTTGTTTCTTTGTTAGTTGATGTTCGGAAAGCTCTTCTGTCAGAGCCTCGTCAGAGGCTCGCTCGACTTGAATGTTTTTATTTCATTTTTTCACATTCCATGTGAGGAATAAACACATCCGGTCAGCACTGCTGGTGTAGTGGTATCATGCAAGATTCCCATTCTTGCGACCCGGGTTCGATTCCCGGGCAGTGCACTTTTTAAAATTTTTATTGAACCGCCTCTTATAATTTTGTATTTAATCCAATCATTCTTCTTTCTAAGTAATATATATAACAATGTATCTGCATTCTCTTATTATTTCTCCAGCGTCTTGTTTCTTTTTTAAACTGACGATGTTCTGTTGTTATCATTTGTAAATATTTTCAGTGCTATCGGGATGCGTTTATTCCTCCCATGAATGTGAAAAAATTGACGAGGCTCTGCCAGAACAGCTTTCCGAACACCAACAAACAAACAAATAAATGAACGATCGAACGAACAAAAACAAAAAAGCATGCAAACAAACAAACTAACAAACAAACAAACAAAAAATGACAAAACAACAACAACAACAAAATCATCGACAACAGCATTTAAAAACAATAACAACAAAATCACCCCAGTTTAAAAAAGAAACAATACGCTGGAGAAGTAAAGAGGAAATACACACTGTTATACCGTGTATTAGATAGAAGAATTATTAGATGAAGTAATTGTTTAAGAGGCGGTGTAATAAACAACAAAATAATTGCACTGCCCGGGAATCGAATCCGGGTCGCAAGAATGGGAATCTTGCATGATACCACTACACCAGCAGTGCTGCCGGGATGCGTGTATTCCTCACATGGAGTCACCAGTTGATAGTGAAAAAATGAAATAAAAACATTCAAGTCGAGCCTCTGACGAGGCTCTGACAGAAGAGCTTTCCGAACATCAACTAACAAAGAAACAAATGAAAGAACGAACGAAGGAACAAACAAAAAATAAACGAAAAGAAAAACATATCTACATAACTTTACAACAATATTAACAGAAATTGTTAAAATTAAATTAAAAAAAAACAAAAAAAAACATGCTGGAGAAGTAACGAGCAGAGTCATATAAATAACGATGTATACAAATTATAAGAATGTCTGAAAATAACGATAATGCATAAAGAGGTAGGCACTAAAAAGAGTGCACTGCCCGGGAATCGAACCCGGGTCGCAAGAATGGGAATCTTGCATGATACCACTACACCAGCAGTGCTGACGGTATGCGTTAATTCCACACAGAATCACCAGTTGATTGTGAAAACTGAAATAAACAAAAATATTCAAGTCGAAACTCTGACAGAACAGATTTCCGAACATCAACAAACACATAAAGAAATGTTTAACAAACAAACAAGCAACAAAAAACAAATAAACAAACAAACAAATAACTACATTACTGAAAACAAAAATAACAACAGAATCATTACCGGCAATATATACAAATGATAACTACAAAACATTGTCAGTTAATAAAGAAACAATACACTGGAGAAGTACAGAGGAAGACAAGTAAATCGTTATATATTAGATAGAAGAATGATTGGATGAAATAATTATTGAGAAAGAGGCGGTACAATAAAAAAAAAGAAAAAAAGAACTGCACTGCCCGGGAATCGAACCCGGGTCGCATGAATGGGAATCTTGCATGATACCACTACACCAGCAGCGCGGACGGGATGCGTTTATTCCTCACATGGAATCACCAGTTGATTGTGAAAAAATTGACTAAGAATAGTCAAGTCGAGGCTCTGCCAGAACAGCTTTCCGAACATCAACAAACAAACAAATGAACAAACAAGCAAACAAACAAAAACACATAAACAAACAAACAATCAAATAACTACATTACTAAAAAAAAACACAAAACCACAAAAATCAACACCAACGACATATAAAAACAATAACAACAAAAACATCGTCAGTTTAAAAAATAAACAATAGGCTGGAGAAGTAGAGGGTAGACAAATACGTTGTTAATCATTACTTAAATAGAAGAATGATTTAATAAAATAATATTGTTTAAGAGGCGGTTCAATTACACAAAAGAAAAGTGCACTGCCCGGGAATCGAACCCGGGTCGCAAGAATGGGAATCTTGCATGATACCACTACACCAGCAGTGCTGACGGGATTCAAGTTTTTCAAGTTTCAAGTTTCAAGTTTATTTATTTATCTTTCTTATATAACACACATTACAAATATGTCATGAACATAGCAAATTAACAAAACAAAAATATGGCGTTACAATAGAAAGATGAGGTGACCTTGTTTGAAAGCAGAGCTTGTGGAATTAAGGTCCCTCGTATGTATCGTATGGGTATGTCAAGATAGACAAACTCATCAAATAAAAGTACTACATGCATTAAAATGCTTACAAACTAAACTAACTAATGAACTGAAAAAGATATAAACATAAATAAGTGTGATAAAAACTACTGACTACTAAATAATGACTATTTACAGGAAAAGCAGGAAAATACTACGAGTAACAGGACAAAATACAAGGTAGTGGGAGAGAGAGGGGCAATACAGACTGAAACACAGACAGAACAAAACAAGACAGACAGTTGATTTGAGAAACAGGAGTAGAATTAGAAGTAAGCAGACCTATATATAGCAAATAATTTTCCTACATTGTATATAATGATTAAAAAAAAAAACTATAAATCTAGGCAATATCGACTCAAAAAAAGTAACTTCAGTTTGCGCTTAAAAACATAAGTACTGACCGATTGCGCTATTCTTGGTTCAAGGGAGTTCCAAAACCTAGGTCCAGTAGACCCCAATGTCGTCAGGGCGAATTGTGTTCTAACAAGAGGTAAATGATATGCTTGCGCGTGTCGTGTAGAATAATTATGAACTTGGTTATTTTTCTTAAATATTCGGGCCAAGGCTACTGGCAGCAAACCTGCATTCAAATCATACATAAGAGCTCCTAGTTGTAAATAATAAATATCTTCAACTTTCAAAACACTACTATTATTAAAAAGGACATCGGTATGTGCAAGATAATGAGTATTACAAACAATTCTTATTACTCTTTTCTGTACCAAAAGTAATTTTTCTAGTTGAGATTTTAACGAGTTACCCCAAGCAAGTACACCATAGTTTAAATATGGCAAAATTATAAAGTTGTATATAATATACGTAAAATACTTTGAGGGAACACAAATTTTAATTTATAGATTACACCAGTATTTCTTGACAATAATTTACAAAGTTGACCAATATGGTGCTTCCAATTTAAATGTTCATCAATAAACAAGCCAAGAAATTTAAATGTAGGTACCCTTTCAATTTCAACACCATTGAACATTACATTTCCAGGCAATATACTCAAGGAATTACTAAAGAGCATATAGTTGGTTTTTTTTAGATTTAAAGACAGCTTATTTGCATGAATCCACAAAGTCACATTAGTCAACTCAGAGTTTACAGTCTGTAAAAGAGTTTGAGGGTTTTTGTGAGAGAAAAATACACTTGAGTCATCTGCAAATAAAATGAATGATAACATCTCTGAGGAAAACTGAAAGTCGTTTATATACACAATAAACAAAAGCGGGCCTAGAAGGGATCCCTGTGGGACTCCACAGGTGACGCCCCGCATACCTGAATCAGTTCCATTCAAAGAAACAAACTGTTTCCTATCTGTTAAGTAGCTCCTAAACCAATCTAATGCTCTTCCCCTTACACCATAATGGCCCAGTTTATTCAATAAAATATCATGATTAACAGTATCAAAAGCTTTAGAGTAGTCTAAAAAGACACCAACAGTATGCATGCGATTATCTAAGGCACTGGATATCTTATCCACTAAATGTAAAATTGCATGAGTTGTTGTGTGTTTTTCACGAAAACCAAACTGAAAATTTGACAAAATATTAACATTCTTCAAAAATGTTATTGTCCGGGTATACATTAAAGGGGTATTCCGGGCCTGATAAAACCATTCGTTATTTGAATAAGCAGAATAAGAGGCATAATTGGTGAAAATTTGATCAAAATCAGACAAGAAACACGGGAGCTATACCTATTTGAACATCATGTAGTAATGAACGATCGTTTCAAAATTGCCGCCATATGCAACATCATTGACGAGCAACTCGCCATGGCTTTAGTACATGAAAGTACACTTATTTCTCATTTTCGTTGCTAAAAATTAATTTTTTTCTGCTTGTTTTCACGAATTCATAGAAGAATATTGATGGGCCAACCTCTTTGGAATTTGTAAGCTCATAAATTTGCTTTGTTATTAAGAAAATTTAAATTTTGTAAAATTTCCATGTAGAAGTCAAAATGGCTGCAGCTCGCAAGTGACGTCACGATCGATAGCAATTGCGAACGATACTAAAAATCGGAGCAAAGTTCATCCTGTCATAACTTTGTTATTGCTCTACCGTTTCGGCTCAGATTTTCGATCATGATTCTTCATATTCGCTTCATTTTATAGCAAACATCACATTTTTGGGGTGGAATTCCCCTTTATTAACTTCTCAAGAATTTTAGAAAATGAAGTTAACAAAGAAATAGGACGATAATTATTTAACATAAGGGCATCACCCTTTTTAAAAATTGGTACAACCTTTGCAATTTTCATTTTCATGGGTACAACACCAGTGGTTAATGATAAATTAAATATGTGTACGAGGGGTTGTACAATACCTACAATTACATTTTTTATCAATTCATTTGTTACATTGTCACAACCTGGACTTTTCTTATTCTTCAAAGAATGTACAATATCAAGCAATTCTTCTACAGTCGTTGGCATTACAAATAAACTATTATAATTAGGGTTTCCTAAAAAAGATTGAAATGTTTTCCGAGACTCTGGAATATCACGTGACAAATTATGGCCAATATTACAAAAATATTCATTAAATTTGTCTACAATAATTTCCAAATCATCAATTATATTTCCATCAACATTTAATTTACTTACATCAGACGCTCTCTGCTTTGACTTAAAAACTTTCCTGATCACTTTCCATGTCCATTTAATATTATTATGTGTTGCCTGGAATTGAGCGAAATAATACTGCTTCTTATAGCAGCACGTAAAACGGAAGTAAGAGTATTCCGATAACTACTATATTTCCTACGAGATGATTGAGATTTACTTATCTTATACTTATAGTACAACTTATTTTTCCTATTTATTGACCTCAATATAGAATTGGTTATCCATGGCAACCGAGGGGTTGTTCTACGATTCTTACTATTACATTTACACAAAGGTACATTTTTATCATACAACAAAAAGAAAGTATTCAAAAATTGATCATATGAGCTATCAACGTCATTATCACGTAATACTTCACTCCAATCAGTTGCTAGTAACTCGTCTCTTAATTTAGCAATACTGGAATGATTACTTTTCCGAACATATCTATTACTCGAAGTATTACAAATATTTCTACCGAAGGACACCTTCGCATATACTGGAAAGTGGTCGGACAAATCTGAAATGATAATACCCGCATCTGGGAAAGGTCGTACATTAGTAAAGATGTTATCAATGAGAGTAGAAGAAGTGTCCGTAACTCTAGTAGGTTTAGTAATTAAAGGCAATAAAGAGAAAGATACACACATATTCAAAAAGTCACGCACGTTTACATTCTCATCGTGCTGAAGAAGATTAATGTTATAATCACCCATGACAAAAACTGTTTTATTTAAAAATATTGAATTTGACAACACAGATTGCATTTCATTAATAAACAAATTCACATTACCTTGTGGCGGTCTATAAACGACCCCAATTATAGCATATCGCCTGCCGGGAATAAACAATTCTACAAAAATACTTTCCATTAGATCAGTCATTACATTAACTTCATTTAAGATTTGGTAATTCAACTGCGTGGGGACATACAGCGCGACACCTCCTCCCCTCCTATCTTGTCGATTATTCACAATTAAATTTTTTACCTGGAATAGAAAATACATTTCCTTCACTTTCACCTAATAACCAAGTTTCAGAGATTCCTATAACCATAGAACTGTAGCACAAGTTCCGCAAAAATACATTTAATTTATCAAAATTTGCTTGCATGCTACGAACATTAAAATGAAGAAGAGAAAAATCGTTATTACCAGAATTACCCATCTTATGAGAGATTTGGCTTTCTGTGCAATAATTACAATGACTTATGCCTGCGCCATTTCCTTCACCAAGATCATACTCTAATGAGTCTACGCTAGATTCAAGATAGTTACATATATCATCATCGTTTGTACCCATAATTTACAGATTCATACCTGCATGGAGTGCAATACAATTGAAAATGAATGACATAGAAAGGCAGCATACTACGCAAAAAGGCAAAGTGATATTCACTAACTCATTGCACTCACTTTGTACACGGTTTTGACGGTCCAGTGGATAATTTAACATCTGAACACTACAATCGTAAATATCTTTTTAACAAAAGGGAAATTTGAAAAACCGAAACCTAATACAACAATGTATGAGGATTTGGACAATGTTACTAGATCCTGTTAATAATTCGCTTCAAATGCTTACTTCAGGATGAATATAAATAAATATATATTGATAAATTGATAAAGTAATATTGATTAATTTTAAAACTAATTATTTTTGACAATGTCCGATCGACTGATCGTGTAATAATATGTTTACAGCATCATTGTTTACTGACAAAAGGGTTGTAAATAACATACGTATTATTCAAGAGAACATATCGGATGCTGGCGTAAAAAATTGTGATTGAATATGAAATTGACAATCATTTCCTTCGTTTTTTTCCCCTCAGTTATAGTCAGACTTGCTACTGACAGCCGCACGTCATCTTGTACGAGCTGTCATCAGGCGAGGCAGCTAGGCAGCCGAGAGTAGCGGGGGATGGAGAACTCATCAAGCGCCCCACGTCGCCGCTGCTCTGCGAACCAAACAAAGACTTGCCTTGTAGTGTAGACTCTCTGCTCTAAGCTTATAACAAGGCATCAAATTGGGAGATTGAGAAATAAAAAGACTTATTAAAGGGAAAAGGAAAGAACCTCAGAAGTGAAAGGTTAAAGTGAACGAGAACTTGACAAGCACCTTGTCTGTATTCGTCGCTCCCGTATATAGCGTTTAAACTGAAATCTCATCAATTTCGTGGAGGTTACACCGCCGGATCACCTTGGTGTTTCATTTATTTGGGGTCAAGCCTAGCTAGGTAGATGTGTTAGACTTGATGGGAACTAAAAACAGAAAAGGGGGAGTACAAATGCGTTTAGATATGTATACCGATAACCAATGATGTGTGTGTATAATAGTCTGTACTGCGTTACTACGCAGGAAGATATTCATTAAAGGGCAATGAAACCCAAGCAAAATGTTGCTTTCATAGTCTTGAAGAGATTAAGAAGAATAATCTCTGAAGGTTAGAGCATAATCGGGTAAGAAATAAGAAAACTACGGCTCTTTGAAGATGTCCATTTATTCCTATGGGGAACTCAAATTGGCAACGCACTCTCATAAGTGTGTGGACAACTCCCCATATGTTTTGTACACAAATGTTCCCATTTTTACAGTTTTCTTCATAGTCCCATTTTTCCATTCCCCCAACTCATGATATGTTATGTATAAAAGCATTCTACAAAACATATGTTGAACTCGAACGAAGGGTAAACATACATTTTGAGAAAATTTAACAAAACTGAAATTTTGTGTACAAAATGTATGGGGAGTTGTCCACAACTTTGCCAGAGTGCGTTGCCAATTTGAGTCCCTCGAAGAAATACATGGCTCTTTTCAAAGAGCCATAGTTTTCTTATTTCTTGACCGATTGTGCTCAAATTTTCAGAGATTATTCATTATAGTTAGTGTCTTATAGTGCATACAACAATTTGTCTGGATTTCATTGTCCTTTAAGAGTAGTCCATTCAGCATTGATGAGGAAACGGCATGTAAACTGAGTTGACTTGTACCGGTGTTTAATGAGTTTTGATATGGTCATATTTCATTCATGCCCTGCCCATGCCATGGTCAAGGACTATGGTTGTAATATTTTGGTCATCAAGACTCGCAAACTCCATTCCGATGGACATACATAGTTCGGAAGGGTCAAGATCTGGTCAAATATATTATCTATAGTTGTGTTGATATATAATGTGATATCATTATGGTGACCTTATAACATACTCGATAATTAATAAAATCATGCGAAAGGCGTTTGAGTGCTACCCGTTCAACCGGAATTTGTAAAAATCTGTATCTGAAATTAATTAATCATTAATGTAGGCTGCGTCTCTTGGATAGGAACGAAAAGGGCCGGGCCCCATACGTAAATACATATAACTGGTTGAGCAAATGGGTGCGTCTGTCAAAATAAACTAACCAACCAACCAACCAACCAACCAACCAACCAACCAACCAACCAACCAACCAAATAACAAACAAACACACAAACAAACAACCAAACCAACCAACCAACCAACCAACCAACCAACCAACCAACCAACCAACCAACCAACCAACCAACCAACCAACCAACCAACCAACCAACCAACCAACCAACCAACCAACCAACCAACCAACCAACCAACCAACCAACCAACCAACCAACCAACCAACCAACCAACCAACCAACCAACCAACCAACCAACCAACCAACCAACCAACCAACCAACCAACCAACACAACCAACCAACCAACCAACCAACCAACCAACCAAATAACAAACAACCAACTGCAAACAACCAACCAACCAACCAACCAAATAACAAACAAACAAACAAATCAATCAACATTTATTTTCAGTGAAAAGTACTCGGGGCTCAGGTCTGGGCGACAAAGACTCCCCTACATGACCAAGGAGCCTTTGTAATTTCTTATAGACAATCATAATCATTTCAGATTGGCATTCTAAAGGAGGCATGTATGCTCGAAAATTAGCCTCAAAAATAAGATGTGCCGGTTTCTGATGATTCTTCTTCTTTTGATTTGTGGGTGCAGATTTAACCAGCCTGTTCAAATCGAATACAGAGATGGCGTAAGACCAGAAATAGGAAAACTCAACATGAATTTGGTATTTGAAGAAAAAAAACCCAGAATACATGCGTTGTTGTTATTATGTTCTTAACCCGTGCACGTCTTCAATAGGTTGATTCGGTACAACGTGCATTCTCCATAGACTTATAATGCAGCCTCATTAGCCTGATTATAATGCGCGACCAGTCAAAGGCATGAACGTGTTAAATACATCAAAGTACCTAGTTCCTATACATGTACTACTAAATAACCAAAAGCTCCCTTATACCTAGACAGAAATACTCGTCTCTTCATGGGATTTATTATAATTATCGGATTTGTTACACTATCCCATGGGATAGTGTAAAAAATCCGATATATAACTAGAAGGCCGACAAAGTCAGCATACCCACGCCTCCCATTAGCCCTGTTCTACCCCTTCGTCGGCCTCAACCCAGTCTAGATGTATTCAATATGTAAAAATGAACATCTGTTCATCTTCACATTAGTGTCGGGTCAATAATAATTATTAAATAAATAAATGTATTTTTCGGAAACTTACCAATTTCTTGGCGCTTCAAAGTTCAGATCAGCGTGTTGCAATTCAATTCCGTTCCGTATTAATTAACCCGGAATCGAAAGTACCGTACCATAACATATGGTACCGTGCGCGCGATCGCGATGCACACCTGGACTAAACTTGTTAGTTGCTGCTCGATTGGATTCAGCGCGAGCGAGGTTACCGTATACGTACCGCGCCTATAACGTGCAGATATTATTTAGGCACACACGTGCATTAAATACATACTCAAACTTCAAGGTTCCACAGAATTTGCAGGGGTCAACCAATCATCACCAAAATCTAATCGATTCTTCCATGTCACTATCCAAACATTCCCTGAAAATTTGGTGCAAATCCGTTCACCCGTTCTCTAGTTATCTTGTACACAAACAAACAAACAAAAAAACAAACAAAAAAACAGACAAACAAACAAACATACGGAACCCTTTACATAACCCCCTGCCGATTTCATCGGCGTGGGTAATAAATCCCATGAAGAGATGGTTATTTCTGTCTAGCGTCGGTTTCGCTCAGTCGTATAGCCGATTCAACATGTTGCATCGGCCTCGAATGATCTCCGACTGGCTCTTGACCGGCAAAACAGGAGTCCTGAGGCAACGTACACTGAGCTGAACCGACTGAAAACTAGTCGGATCGGGTCGAGTCGGCTCTGTGTGCGGAGGGCTTACTAGTAACTCATCGATGTCAATAATTATGGTAGAACATGGCTAGAATAACAAAGGAGGTATTTACATCCTTGGAATAACATAAAAATAAAAAGCAGAGCACACATGCCTCCTTTACTCATTCAACAGTAAAGGATTACACAAGCATATTACCGTACTGACCGGCGTAATCGCCGCATACTTTTTCCTTTAAAATAAAACGCAAAGTCGGGATGCGGCGAATACGCGGCGATAGTCAAAATTTGACTTTAGTTAGTCGGTAAAATGCATGCAAGCCGGCCTTTGGCAGTGTGTTATTGGTTGCATGCATGTTACAGTGCATGCAAGGACTTTCGATGGGATTATCGGTGGAATTTTGGGGGCTTTTGGTTGAGTTGCGCTTCCGAGCATCTTTGTTATATCACTGATTGCTTACAAAGAACTTTTCATTGCCTGATCACTGGAGAATTTTACCGTTTTGGGCATCTCCCATGATCTTTTCTGGCCATTATTCTGCTTGTTTCTCTGGCCGTTTTTGCACCCGTTTTTTATTTGGTTGAAATTATGTTGCTCAAAGTCGGCATGCGGCGTTTACGCGGCTGCGGCGATTACGCCGGTCAGTACGGTATATGTAGAGATCAGTGGGACTAGGGCTAGTCCTGGGTCATGATCGAGCTCTCGGCCCAAGAGCTTTTATTTCACTATAATTATTTTCTCATCGTCCGTGTTGACAAAGATTTTCTAAGTACTAATAAACGTCTCGATGCCTAGCTTACCACCGTATGTATCTATCTTGGACGTCCGTCGTATCGACGAAGACTCGACGTCATTAGCTGCATATGCGTCATGGTTGAGGTCGGTGTGCTCGACTGTGGCTGAGAAGACCAATCTTAGATCGGCATTGCCGGCCGCATTCCTCACATCTGAGTGTGATGTCATCTGTCGGTGGAGCTGCCTGAAGCTGTTCGCGCCTTTGGTGCCTCCTGGTGCGTTTTTCTTCAGCAGTCGTTGTTCTTTCTTTTTCGAGGATCGCAACGCCTAGCCTGGTTGATTGACGCCACTTGGCTCGGTCAGCCGCTGTGTCCTCCCATGTGTTTGGTTCGATGTGGCACTTTTTAAGCGTTGCCTTGAGGGTGTCTTTGAAACGCTTTCGTTGGCCCCCAACAGATCTCTTTCCCTGTTCTAGTTCGCAGTAGAGAATCTTCTTGGGGAGCCGGTCATCTGGCATCCTCACTACGTGGCCTGTCCAGCGAAGTTGAGTCTTGGCCACCTTGGCTTCAATGCTTGTGGACTGGGCTCTGGTGAGGACTTCAGTGTTGGGAACTAGGTCTTGCCACCGAATTCGCATTATCGTTCTTAGCTTCCTCTGGTGAAATCTCTCAAGTGTCTTCAGGTGTCTGCTATACATAGTCCATGTTTCGCAGCCGTATAGTAGAGAAGACAGGACAACCGATTCATATACTCGGATTTTCGTCTCAAGTCTAATGTCATGATCGTTGAATACTCTTGACCGGAGGCGTCCGTATGATGCGTTGGCCTGGCTAATTCTGTGAGTTATTTCATCGTCAATGGTGGCACTTGAAGACAACGTACTCCCGAGATATCTGAATGACTGTACAGACTTCAGTTGTTGACCCCTGATGTGTATGCTGGGGTTGGCATGCTCAGCTCTTGGCGGTGGCTGGTACAGGACTTCAGTCTTCTTTATGCTGATTGCTAGGCCGTATCTAGATGTAGCACTGTCAAAGGAATCCGTTAGGTCCTGAATGTCCTGTTCGGTATGCGCTGCTATCGCACAGTCATCGGCAAACATAAGTTCTTTAACCAGTTCTCTTCGTACCTTGGTGTTAGCTCTGAGGCGAGAGAGGTTGAACAGCTTACCATCCGAGCGATAGCGGATGTAGATGCCCCTGTTGTTGTTTCCGAGTGCTTCCTGTATGACAGCAGTGAGGTAGATGCCAAAGAGTGAAGGTGCTAGCACACAGCCTTGTTTGACTCCGTTGGTGATGTTGAAGGCTTCTGATAAGGCATTGTCCGACTTCACTCTTCCTTGCATGCCTTCATGTAGTAGTTTGACGAGGTTGATGAATTTGGTAGGGCAGCCATATCTTGCCAAGATTTTCCAAAGTGCCTCCCTGTTGACAGTGTCAAAGGCCTTAGTGAGATCGAAGAAGGCAAAGTAAAGGCCCTTGTTCTGTTCTCTGCATTTCTCCTGGATTTGGCGAGCTGCAAAGACCATGTCTGTAGTGCTGCGATTCGGTCTGAAGCCGCACTGAGTCTCGGGTAGGATGGCCTCGGCAACTTGGTTGGAGAGACGCTGCAGGAGAACGCGTGCGAATATCTTGCCTATGGCTGCCAGGAGCGAGATTCCACGATAATTTCCACAATCTGTTCTGTCCCCTTTTTTGTAGATGGTGACTATGTCGGCATCCTTCCACTCTGCAGGGATGACTTCATTTGCCCATACTTTGCAGAAGATGGCATGAACATGCGTGCAGAGCAGGGGGCCTCCAAACTTGAAGACTTCGCCGGGTAGTCCGTCCGGTCCCGGTGACTTTCCATTTTTGGTCTTCTTGATGGCTGTCTCGATTTCATGAAGAGATGGCGGTAGGTCTAGCTGCTCTATGGTGGGGTGTTGAGGTATCTGGCTGATGACCTCAGCGTTGACATCTGTATCACGGTTGAGTAGATCCTTGAAATGAACAGCCCATCTTTCCTGTATGCCTGATCGTGAGGTGATGAGGGTTCCATCGATGCCTCGTAGAGGTAGCGTTCTACTGTGTGGTGGACCGTATACTAATTTTATAGCTTCGAAGAAGGCTTTGGGGTCGTTCCTGTCAGCGGCTGCTTGAATTTCGGTAGCCTTTCGTCGCCACCAGCCATCTTTCATCTCTCTGATGCTGCTTTGTGCCAGGTTCCTTAGGCGTGTGAAGTTATCCCTTCGCTCGACGGAAGTTGGACAGGCTAGTGGTAGAGTATGTGCTTTCCTCTTTTCTTCGATGAGGGAGCAGATCGGCTCGTTGTTATCATCAAACCAGTCTTGATGTTTCCTCTTGCTGTGGCCGACAGTGTTCTCTGTAGCTTCAAGAAGAATATTCTTCAACGAGTCCCAATCCTCAGTTGTGGTCAGGCTAGTCTTTTCGGGTTTAGTAAGGAGCGCTGCTGTGATGTTGGTAGCAAGGCTCTCAGCAATGGTAGGATCCCGTAATTTGTTAGTTGCAAGTCTACGTGTGCCAGTGTTCTTGGTCTTACGTCGAGGTGCTAGACTTAGCCTGAGCTTTGATCGGATGAGGTTGTGATCTGTCCCGCAGCAGGCACCTCGCATCGCTCTTGTGATAAGCGTATCACCTTGGTCTCGTTGTCTGGTGATGACGTAATCGATAAGGTGCCAGTGACGCGATCTGGGGTGCTGCCAAGATGTCTTGTACTTGTTGGCCATTCTGAACAGTGTGTTGGTAATGCAGAGCTGGTGCTCAGTGCAGAGCTGAAGCAGGAGGAGCCCGTTGGGGTTCATCTTCCCGACGCCGTTCCTGCCAATCACGCGAGGCCACTGGTCTGCTTCAGATCCAACACGTGCATTGAAGTCGCCTACAATGTACAGTTTGTCGTTGCGAGGGATTGTTGATAGAAGGTCATTTAGGTCGCTGTAGAATGCTTCCTTGGCCTCATCAGGGCTGGGTAGCGTGGGAGCATAGCCAACAATGATGGACATGTGCTGTTTGTTGGTCAAGGGCATTCTGCATGACATCAGTCGTGCGTTGTGGCCTTTGGGTATCTCTGTTAGTTTCCCTACAATGGATGTCTTGATGGCGAGTCCAACACCGTGGATGCGGGGCTGATCATCACTGAGGCCTTTCCAGAAGAAGGTATACCCTCCACCGACTTCGGTCAGTTGGCCGTCGTTTGGGAATCTTGTTTCGCAGAGGCCGGCGATGTCAATGTCGTAACGGTTGAGTTCTCTAGCAACCAGGGCTGTGCGTCTTTCGAGTCTGTCAGATCGTGCGGCATCCTGGAGCGTTCGCACGTTCCAGGTTGCCAGGGTCAGTGTCCTTTTCCGTCCTTTATATATTCTTTCATTAGGTCGTCCGCAGTTGAGTTGTGGCGAACCCCCAGCTGCGGCATGCTGGGCGGGTTTAGCGAGGACGGGCTTTGTTTAGGGCGCCTTTTATTGCCCCCTCCCCGGATTGGGGTGACCAGTGCTGTCCCTAGATAAGGCTGGTCAGTCGCAGTAGAAGGACCCCCCTGCACTTCCGCCCTCTGAATCAGTAGCAGGATGGCCATCACTCTAAAGCCGCCTACGTGCAGGTCTGTGATTGTCAGCTCCCAGTGTCGGCATCACCTGCTGATGCACCACTCGCCTGTCGCCGTAGGACTTGGGTGTACACGTTGATGGTAAATGACGCAATAGCTAGCTGATGATGGTGCCAGTGCGTGATTGGATTGAGGTGGGAGAACCGTTGCACAGGGGCAATCCCACACACTTGACCAGGGTGCGGCTTGATCCGATGGCATGACGAAGTCAGGACGACCGGAGCAGCATCCCGGCTGCAGTGACTGGTTGGCATCAGATGTTGTGCCTGTGGATGTCAACCTTTTATTGGCTTGTCACGAAGCGGATGATAATGGCACAGCGTTTGGCTTAGTCAGGCTCTAAACCTACCAGAGAGACTGGCTCCCCTCATGCAGTTTAGCCGGTGGGTCGACACCGTGTACCAGGGTGTGGCCGCCGCTGTGCCCGCGACTACTTGGAGCCATGCATGAGAGTTGAGCGAGCGTGGAGACCAGTGCGTGCTGTCCACTCAGGCTAGCCGAGTGCGACCGACAATACTACAAAGGTGCTACTCCTACACTACACCCCATACACCCATCCGTATGTATACAACACTTATGAAATACAAAGCAAGTCTATAACAATAGTACTATGACATTTTAACCATCAGATAGTTGTGTTTATTCAGAACAATAGATTGAAGGTGAATTTCACATCCGAATTGTTTTTCTTAAATTCAAAATAATAATGACGCATTCGCCGAGGCGCCGAGACAACCACAATGTACAGACGGAAACGTAGACGGCGCTAGACTTGATTTCGCTTCGACTACAATTAGGTTCATCAGCTCTCTATCATGGGCGTAGGGACACATTTTTTCCAGGAGGCTGAGGTCTTTTGCCCGAATACAATCTTCCCCATTTTCACCTGACAAGCAAAAAAAAAAAAAAAATCAAGATTGAACCGCTCTAAAAATGTCAAATTATATACTTTTTATGAATCTTCCCAAATAAGACACGACTTTGCCCGGATAACATTCTTTTGCCCGAATTGATATGATTTTGCCTGAATACTGACATGCTTCTGCCGGCGAATTATATGAGTTTGCCCAAATATGACATGCTTCTGCCCGAATTATATGAGTTTGCCCAAATATGACATGCTTCTGCCCGAATTATATGAGTTTGCCCAAATATGACATGCTTCTGCCCGAATTATATGAGTTTGCCCAAATATGACATGTTTTTGCTCGAATGTTGAGGGGTTTTCCCCGATATGGCCGTTTTGAAAACTCCAGCTGGGCTGCTGCAGCCCGCAGCCCCCGACACCAACTGCTAGTATGAGCTCTATGACTATAATGGTTCATGATTGGATCACTCCAACTGGAATGTGTTTTCGAAATATTCTATTGATTTTATTGAATAAGTGAATCTTCAATCATATCTGTGTTCATAAAAAAAGATTTGCACTAGTTAGACTTATTTTTGTGCACTTTGTGAATATATAATATTTGCCCCATTCATTGAACAACTGAGTAATTGCTAAATATTTCTATTAGTATAGGCTATATACTCATGAAAACATGAAATAAAGTAATGGAAGCCTATTCGCTTTCTTGTATAACGGGATAACAGGCTTATAGCTTTGCATGTCTAAGCAGAGGTTCAGGTACAGATTGCTAAAAAAAGAAACTGGGGGTGGTGCTATTCAGACTCGAGCCAAGTGGTCCAAATTATGTGGGTAAAATTAACCCTGGACACTTTTTAACACTGGCAATATACGTGCTAAATAATAATTCGGGCCATAATGGATAATGGATAATGAATGGATCCCAAAAGCCCAAATTCCTACCTCACAATGCACCCCCCCCCCCTCCCCCCCTCCCCCCCCCCCCCCCCCCCTCTCCTCCTCCCCGGTCCCCCACCCCTCCCAGGCTCCAAACATATGCCATCAACTTAGTATTTAGTAATTTAGATGTCAACAACTTTCGACACTTTCTCAAACTCCTAAAAAAAAGTATAATCATACAAAATTGAAGAGCTTAGTTGCTTGGTGATAAAGTTGCTGTTTTTGGCAGTTTTTGCCCCGCCCACAATGTGAACTGAAAGTCAACTATGTTCCCCAAACGCAGACAGCAGCTGTTTACCCACGGTCACGTCGCGCTGAAGTCGCCGAAGCTCGGGGGCAGACTACTGCTATCGTACCGCTGGATTCATCCGTTCATTCATTTTGCTGCAGAGCGCACGACAAGAAGCGATTGGCCCGAGATAGTCCTATTATTACATAGCAAACAATGGGGAGCACGTACAGTGATCGCGTACGCGCACGCACAGCCGCTATTTGGTCGTCGCAAATACAGTGCAAAATGGCGGACATGAAACAGTCGAGAAAATCGAGTATTATACAGAAGGGGCTCAATAGAACGAAGGAAAAGGTATGTTAACATCATCTTTACAGTATATAGATACGATAAATGTACGTAAACTTAAGAATTATGTTAATCATAATGTAGATTTCATGTACGAAACAAGATGATGTCGCGGCGCCTGTTGTTGACATGCATTGTTATGAATGGTGCTTGTAATAATGTGTGCAGTGCAGATGCAGTGTGCATTTTCAAGACGGTTGCAGTTTGCAAATTGCCTACCATTTGTATGGATGAATGAATGACATGTTAACTGACTTTGAATGACCATGTTGCATGATGGTTGTGTTGGTTGTAGATCAATAAATCTTTCGTTTTCAGGTCCTCTTTTACTACTGCTATCGTCGGCCCTTTTTAACGACAGGTTCTTTCAGTTTCATCCACTGCCACGGCCCGCGCCCACGCATGATTTGGTGTGACTGACTGAGTCATTGAGTGAGTGTGAGGCAATAGTCGCAAAACCCACATATTTTTTACCCTTGAAAACCCAATTAAGTACTATGGGTTGGGAAGGAAAAAAGAAACAAAAATGCAATCATTTTCCCCGCATATAAACACAAGAAATGTAGAGAAGTTTAAAAACATTTTAACAGAATTACATCATTTTTTTAGTGGAAAAAATGGCATTCAAATCTACAGTAGTGTTGTTGATTTCGGGAGTATTTACTACCCGGGACTCGCGATAATTTTTCGGGCGAGTCCCGGGTACCCAAAATTTACCCATTTGTTGATTACACGATCGGCATGTCACGCCAGCTGGGAAAACATGTTCATTCAAGTGACAAAAATTGAGCGCATTTATGTCACTTGAATGAACATGATAACTCAATGAGGGGACTTGCTTTTTTTCCCGGGAAATCGAGTATCGATTTTTGCGCCCGGGACTCTACATTTTTCGGCGGGACCCGGGTACCCGGGACTCATTAACAATAACAGCACTATTCAAATCTCTACCAAAGTGTTCCCAGGAGGCATGACATCACATGCATGACAAAAATAACGGATGCTCTATGCAATTTGTTTAGAGCAGTTCTTTTTGTCATGCATGTGCAAGTTATACAGGCATGCTTTAGTAGAGAATGCGGGGAAAAATGCCTACATGTCACAGTGAGTTTTCATTTGTTTGCAACATAAAACAAGATTTTCATAAATAAGCCGTCATTTTATCAAATAGTATAGTCTATCGATATGGTATCCTTCCAGAAAATGTGTGTGTTGTCTTTAATTTTATATCTGTATTTAGAAATGAATGTACAAGTCTTTTTTTTCCACTTTGAAGGTTTGGCAGATTTCGTGACACAGCTTGAATTGATATCATTATCAGCTCATTACTAGGATCTGGGCTCAGAAATTGCCCCCATGAATTTCAAAGAGTTCAATTCAAAACAAATTTTCAAAGTGTTATTTTTTCATACAGGCACGCTTGAAAAGTAGTCCCTGAATGTTTTTTGTTTTTGTCCTAGTACCGGGCCGGGGTCTAGTAAACAGTACATGTGCAACAGGTTAACTGGTTACTCAGTAGGTACATGTAGACAGAATAATACTTAAAAGTATTATGTACATGTAGATCAAGTTAATGTGAATGTTCAAGAATTGGGCTCTCTGCAATTATCTTCACTTGTTATGTTGTAAAATGTAACTGGGAACTGTGATAAATGTCTTTTACGTTATTACGTAAAGTATGCTTGAAAAATAACAATATTCTGCTTTTAAAATGTAAACATGAAATTATGTTGTGAAATGCATTTTGGTTACAATGAAGTACGAACATCTAGGCATTTTGATTTTTGCTAGTTCATTCAAATTGTATGCATATTTGAAAGGATGTTTCTGGCAGTCTGAAAGCTTGCACGAGGTTTGCCTAAGGACTAATGTTACCCGATCCCTTTAAAGGGGACCACCAGGCAAGGAACAACACATTATTATATGTTTTGGTACCGTTTTGTGATATCAAATAGATACCCAACATTTTGCAAAGGGTTGTGTAATTCATAAACAAAGCAATTAATTTCC
The DNA here is from genome assembly GCA_037951105.1 of Echinarachnius parma. Classification (NCBI taxonomy): domain Eukaryota; kingdom Metazoa; phylum Echinodermata; class Echinoidea; order Clypeasteroida; family Echinarachniidae; genus Echinarachnius; species Echinarachnius parma. Next base: position 106,746 of record JBAMJV010010069.1, read on the forward strand.
AACACGGAACCACTACTATTTCCTGGTTCCATACGGGCAAAACATTTGCGAGTGCGCCCATGCTATTCACGCGTACGTTTGTAGGCAATAGAATCCCGGGCGATTTGTTCGGTCTGCACACATTAGTCTTCGCAATTCAGACCGCATGAACGCATGCTTTAGAATGGTGATGCGTTTTCCAATTATATATTTTTTCTGGAAACATATTTTTGTGAACTTGTGATGGAATGGAATACTGAAAATGTTACCTTTCTTTAATAAGAATATTATTTGTGGGTGGTGGTACCCTTTAATTGTGGATTTTGACAATGTTACCTGATCCCTTTAATCATGCATCATTCATGCACTTCATCCTATGAAAGTCAGTGATCAGTAGTGCAACCTTCCAAAAATACACAATGTTGAATTTTGATCCCTACCCGGCCTGCAGCCATGTGGATTTCCTGTGCAAGACCAGCCCCACTTCTGATTTCCTTCCCATTACCATGTGACAGACAGACAGACAGACATACATTGTAGGAAGGTGACAGGTGGTACTAGTCAAACCTCCACCACTAACTTTATTTCATACTTGCCCGTACGATTTTACAATTTTACTTGCCCGAACAGAAAATTTACTTGCCTCCCCCCCCCCCCCCCCCCCCAAGAAAAAAAATGTGAAAAAGAAACAAAATAGGTTGATCTGCTTGGTAGCAAATTTCTCTCTTGTTCTAAAGAAAATTTACACAGAAGGGTCATTCTTGGTCATATGTGTGACCGAAAATATGAAGAATTTTGAAATAGGATGCTTATATTTTAGTACTGTAAGTATAGGAGGTATAATAATGTGAAATTCAGATATGACTTGCATATTATGTTGAAGTCTTTCAGGTGTAGGCCTAACACAAAAGATTTTATGTGGATTATATTACCCAAGGACAGAGGTCAAATAGCATTGGTCATGTGTGTGACTTTGCACGGGAGCACTTTTGAAGAAGAAAAAAATCAACTCAATTTCCTTTTGGAAATCCTGTGAAATGTGAAAAGCTAGATCTTATACAAATGTTCAATTATTATCAGACAACTGCAGTGAAAAAAATACACAGGAGCTTGGGGCGAATTTGCCCCCGTAATACCAAAAAGAGCCCCCGAAAGTCATAAAAGAGCCCCCGAAAATGTGCATAGAGTTCAATGCAAAACAAATTACAGTGTGTCATTTTTATACAAGCATGCTTGAAAAGTAGCCCCCGAAAAATAAATATTAATTTTTATAAATCTGTAAATAAGAAAATAGTAAAAAATATAAATTATCTCAAACAGTTTAAAAAAAAAAAAATTTATTATGTGAATATGTGGGGATGTCTGGTCATGTGTGTGACATTTTGAGGTGGTCACGTGTGTGACATGTACGATATGAATGGGAAAATGGGAATTTTACAAATATTAGGTTTAGAAAGTAATATGAAGTTCAATTTTCACAAAGTTGGTATCAACATGTACAGGAGAATAAGAGGAATAAGCTTGCTTGATATCATTTTGATGTTTTGATTATTTTCTGAGGTATGATATTTTGTAAAATATTGAGATATATGTAAATTTATGCAAATGAGTAAGCAATTGTCTTTATTCAATGTAAAACATATATCTCATAAAATCTTGGGACAGTAATCTTTCAAAAAATGGAATAAAACAACTGGAAAAACAAACTTCATTTTTTCCAAAAAAGTTTCACTTTTCAAAGGAATGGCCCAGAATGAATTACAATTTGCTCTTGTTGAACACAAATGTTAGTTGCCCTATCATTAGGAAATTGAACTTTTTAATGCATTAATTAATACAGATATTCATCACACTTCCTGTACTTGTAATAAAATATCAAATCTGTACTCAAGTACTTCAATGCCAGTTCCGCTATGATAGGGTATTGTTACTAAGTTTGTTATAAATTTTATTTCAAGTGGAAATGGTCAAAGTATTTGTTGATATATGAGTTTAGTAACATGACAATGGTGGCTTTGGAATGGTTTTGAAATCAGAGATATCTGCTTTGTAAAGTGATAAATAGCTTCCTATATGAGTAATAACTAGAAATCACTACATGAATCAAAAAGAAAGAATGGTGAACAAGTGAACAATTGTGCTGTACATTAATTGAAACAGGATGTTTTATTGTACATTATATCCAGAGCTCCACACTTACCATTTTTTTGTCAGTGGCCCAGTCGGGCCAGTGAAATAATTTATTCCCTTTTTCTGGTGGCCCGAAAGACAAATTTACTGGCCCGAAAATTGTATTTCATGAGAAAACTTTTTACTTTTCAAAATATCACTCTTTCCTGATCAAACATGTGATTAAATGAAGTGTGACATGGAAGAAAACAAGATTTTTCTAATTTTGTCAATGTCGGGTTGAAAATCTGCTTGCCCGATTGGGCCACCAAAATATGACTTTTATACATTTTTGCTAGCCCGATGTGGAATTTCACTGGCCCCAGGCCAGCGGGCCAGTTGCGAGTGTCAAGCCCTGTTATATCTGTTCTCAGTTCTCTGTTAGTAAACAGTGAACGGTATCTTACCATCTTCACTGTTTGAAATAAAGTTTACTTTCTTTAAACAAATTAATTAATTAAGTACCGTAAACCGGGGTGACTTTGGCCGCCGGGGTAACTTTTGCCATTGAGATGACTGTATTTTCATCAAGCCTCACTTTTTAGAACAAATTTCTCATTGTTTCAAATACATTCCTAAAGGGTAATGTATAGAATCAGAAATTAGTTCCAAAGAGTGAGACTTGATGAAAATACATCCTTCTCAAAAAGTGACCAAATTCACCCCGGTTTACGGTACAGCTATATTACACTTTTGCATGTCAGTGTATGTTTTTCCATCATATCTAGTTTGACAAATTATTATTGAAACTAGCTGTACCCGCGGAAATCCGCGGGTTTTTGCAGGGGCGTCGATCCGTTTTTGATATTGGGGGGGCGAAACAAATTTCCAGAGTGACCACTGAGAGAGCTAAAAGCCCCACATTGGCATGCCCGGAAGTTTTTTGTATGCGCTCATTGAAAGTGTCTTGATGGCTCGAAGACCTGACTTTGGGGGCACACACATTTGGGGACAATAATGGGGGTCCAGGGGGCAGAGCCCCCGGAAAGTTTTTAGATTTCAGACATTTGCAAATCCTATCATGAGTGTAAACATTGTATAAAATAGTGAACCTATACTCGTAACGTATTTTTAAAGGGTGTAGCGAGGAAAAGATTGAGCCTTGCATGAGATGGATCCACGTGATCCCGTATACTATAGAGCCATCGATATAGTCTAGGGCATTGGGCTCCCATGAAACTAAGCAAGGGCGTCAACAACTTATCAAAACTGGAGGGGAGACATTGCGAGGAAGCGAAGCGACCGAGCGGGGGAGGGTGTGGGAGGGGGTGTCCCCCTCCCACAGTAGGGAGCTTTTGTATTTTTGGACGTGAAATTGTGCGATTTGGTGCACACCTGAGACAGAAATTTCACGTAATATGAAGTATATAAGTATGGAACCAAACATACATAATGACAAAGGGAGGGGGACAATCTTCACCACTTTCAAATGTGGGGGGACGTGATTATATTCCAATATGATTTGCGTTCAGCGCATATGGACCGAATTGACTGAAAGATATATTTCAGATTATTTTGTTTTCTGTGACGGTGGGCTATCTATAGATGAGGTGTGCGTTTGAGAAATTACACTGCCCAACACATGTGAGTTCCCGCAGCCCAAATGAAACTTGCAATATGAGAACTGTATGCGCGCGAAGCGCGCGGCAAAAAGAGATTTACAGTCCTTTTCAAACTAGAAAACGGCTATTTTGAAGATTAATTATTGATAAATGTGTCTTTCCCCTCTTTGGCATTATATCACTTGATTTATTTCTTCCTTATTTTCTGAATTATTGGTGGGGCGAAATGACATGTTCGCCCCCCCAATATTTTCATTGGGGGGGCGACCGCCCCCCCTGCCCCCCCAGGATCGACGCCCCTGGGTTTTTGTGAGAGAGAGGCGATGATGACATAACGATACTTTAAATCTTTACTATTCCCAGAGTCATAATTTAAATAGTATAAGACAAAATAAACACGGGCGACTCAATCCCGCCCCACAACCCGTCGTTGGACGGGGCCCCCGACGCATTAGGGTCCCGTCCAACGATATCCGGCCAATGTATAACAAAATCATAATGGTTTAGTACCCATGCAAAGTTATTCAGTTATCCCCCATATTTTATAGAGTCCATAATTTGTTCCGCTTGTATTAAATTAGATACAGTACACTATGTTCGTGTACTTGCTAATATACAGTAGCTTCGCCGCTGACCACCTTCCCCCCCCCCCCCCCCCCCCCCCCCGCGACTCCAATTGCCTGCATGACACATAACCCGTCGTGTCCCATGAACGTTTCATATCCAATCTAAGTTCTCCGGCATATATATTTGGTCATATTCTTGTGAAACCCGATGATATATTCCTTTAAAGGGAATAGTAGCCGTCTATATACATGCATCCCATAAACTTTTCATATCCAATCTAAGTTCTCCGGCGTATACATTTTGTCATATTCTTGTGAAACCCGATGATATATTCCGTTGAAGCAAGGATATGGGAGTTCCATGGTTGAAGGGAATAGGAGCCGTCAATACATGCATTGCATAATAAATGAGTATATACCCCCCCCCCCCCACCCCCAGGCGTCTTCTCTTCGCGGATGGCATAATACAATCATATTACCGCAAGATGTCGAGATTGTATAAAACTCCCCTGCTCCACCATTGTCCACCCCGCTTTATTCACTTCAATGCACTTTGCACGCCCGCTCAGCTGTGTACAAAGCATGTGGGCTCGCGGACTTAATACATCTTACCACAAGCTGGCGCAATTATAGTATCGTGTACGGTAGGGCGAATGAGATAGTGACCAGAGACGATGGTCAGCAGGTCAGTGAGCTATGCAAATAAACTACGGTTCGGTGGGGTAATTAGATGACTGCGCCACGTGTATACACGGCTGTACAGCCATCGCGCGTTGTATAACCGCAGCTAAATTGAAGTTGTCGCATTTTGTCGTCTATGCACTTACAAACACGATGCCAATCGGCAATAGCGATCATTACCATACCATCCGCGTAATATAAATATTGATATTTATCAAAACCTGGGTAGTTTCGCAACGTGTTATATCTAAAATAGTTTCTCGATATATTATTTGTTTTATCTACTCCAATTTATATTCTTACAAATACTTTTACGGCGATAAATCGTTAGTCAATGCTCGGCGTCTTAAACGGGCAATTGACATTGCTGACTTTCCCTTTTCTTCGATCTGGACGATGACCACGGGGCGGGAGCGACTCTGGAATGCCTTATTGTCCTCCGCAAAAAGTATATCCTTCGATCGCGACGGTCGGGAAGTCGCCGAATCCTCAGGGTGAGGATATCTCGAGTGGGAACCATTTTGGGGGGTTGAAGCTTACTGTATTAATATAATAGATGGTTGAATCCTAGAGCTAAGCTACTTGTTTGAATGATGATTGATAAAGTCACCCCGGTTTACGATACATGTAAATTACACTTTTGCATGTCAGTGTACATGTACATGTATGTTTTTCCATCATATCTTGTTTGACAAATGATTATTGAAATAGTTGAATCCTAGAGCTACAGTAAGCTACATATATACTTGTTTGAATGATGATTGATCTGTTGCATTTATTCTTAAATTAAGAATATGTACCCCTTTTAAACTGTCAAATCTTTAATTTAAGATTGTAATATTATTTTATTTATTTCAATTTGTTTAAAATTAAATATCTGAATGGGTGAACACTTTCTCTCTGTCATATTTTTGTTTGTAACTTTTTGTTTTCAATAAGTACTCAGTGATACAGTGTAAGCGCGCTTTAATAGGGTTGTGAGACTGAGAGAAATGGGTCATATCTGTCATTGACTAACTGGTTTGCTGGTTACGTCAGTTGGTACTTGGTTACCTAATTTGTTTAGGAACAATAGTGTAAACTGTAAATCATCACCGATAAGAACAAGTATAATGACAAGAGAATTGATATTTCCTTCCTCTAGTTAGTCCAATGCCAAATAGTTGCCCTTTCTGACTGACAGTCCAGTGAATGTTAATGGTATGTGTGTTAGAAATTAGGATGTGGGTATGTGTATTTGTGTGCTTGTGTGAGTGTTAATAAAAGTATACAAATTAGTCCTTCAAATTTGTTGAGTGTATACACTGTATACATTACAACATTTACACATTGAAAGCCTAGATTTATGTGATATAAGATCTGTAATTTACAACGATATCTTGTATTTTGTTAATATCAATTTTCAAATTTCAATAGTTTGTATATTTTGATGAAGTGTTTCTCTAGTTGTTTGATATGAATATTACATTTTGTACATTATTTTGTATTATGTATTAGTTGCGTGATATGAAAATATCATGTCCTAGATTCCTGTTTTTGATGTAAGAATGATTTTGGGTAAATGGCAAAGTCGAAGAAAAATACCGTAATTTCTGAATTTGCTGAGTAATTTGGTATTGCATTCACCATTCTAATCCTTGAATATGTTTGTAATTTGGATTTTGAATACATGTATGCAAGAAAGGCATATAGATACATGTACCTGTTTTGTCACGTATATACTTTCTCATACAAATAATTCATTCAGATATGTGTATACATGTATCCCAAATTTTTTATTGAAGCCCTATTTGGTAAAAAAAAGACTGAGTTCATGCTATCTGTCTGTGAATAAGTGAATGCAATATCAACTAGGCAGGGCTCCACACTCAACTTTTTTCTCAGTGGCCTGATCGGGCCAGTAAAATAATTTATTCCCCTATTCTGGTGGCCTGAAAGAAAAATTACTGGCCTCAACAGTGTTATTTAATGAGTAAACATTTTACTATTCAATATATCACTCTTTCTTATTCCCTTTGATTATAGATGAAGCATGACATAGAAGAAAACAAGATTGTTCTTATTTTGTCAATGTCAGGTTGAAAATATGCTTGCCCGATTGGGCCACCAAAATATTACTTTTATACATTTTTGCTGGCCCAAAGTGCAATTTCACTGGCCCCGGGCCAGCGTGCCAGTGTGAGTGTCGAGCCCTGAACTAGGTATTAGGAGTATCAATTTGTACGCCAGCTGTTTACCAAATGCCCTTCACCAGAATGTGTACATGTATTTAGCATTTTCTTCCCATTTTTGTTTTATTTCCAGCTTTTACAAAAGGTTGGTAAAGCTGATGATGTATATTTTATAGGAGTATCAATTTGTAAACCATCTTTGCCGTTCACTACATGCATTTAGCCATTTCATTCCCATCAATTGTTGTTTTATTCTCAGGTTTTACTAAAGTGTGGTAAAATGGCTATGATGTAGAGTATTAATTTGTACACCAGCATACTGTCTATTTAGCCTGCCATTGTCCATTTAATAGCCCCCCCCCCATTTTTGTTTTACTTTCAAGTTTCAAGTATTACAAAACCTTGGTAAAGCTGATGATATCTATTAAAGGGCAATGAAACCCAAGCAAATTTTTGCTTTCATAGACTTAAAGAGATTAGGAGGAATAATCTCTGAAAGTTAGAGCATAATCGGGCCATAAACAAGAAAACTATGGCTCTTTGAAGATGCCCATTTATTCCTATGGGGAACTCAAATTGGCAAGGCACTCTGATAAGTTTGTGGACTACTCCCCATATGTTTTGTACACACATTTTCCCATTTTTACAGTCTTCTTCATAGTCACACTTTTCCATTCCCCAAACTCACGATATGTTGTGTATAAATGTATTCTACAAAACATATGTTGAACTCAAAGGAAGGGTAAACATGTATTTTGAGAAAATTGAAAACATTTTGAAATTTTGTGTACAAAACGTATGGAGAGTAGTCCACAACTTTGCCAGAGTGCGTTGCCAATTTGAGTCACTCATAGAAATAAATGGATATTTTCAAAGAGCCATAGTTTTCTTATTTCTTGACCAATCTTGCTTACATTTTCAGGGACTATTCATCCTATTTAGTGTATTATAGTGCATACATTACGACAATTTGTCTGGATTTCATTGTCCTTTAATAAGGGTATCAATTTTTAAACCAGCTCTTCGAATGCCCTTTACTGTCTATTTAGCCCAGTATTGTCCATTTAATAGCACTTTCCCTCCATTTTTGCTTTACTGCAGGGTTTTACAGCTTGGTATTTACTGATGAAAATAGAAGTATCAATTTGTAAACCAGCTCTTCGAATCCCCTTTACTGTCTATTTATCCCAATATTGTCCATTTAATAGTGCTTTTCCTGCATTTTTGTTTTACTGTCA
>JBAMJV010010070.1:0-98742 GCA_037951105.1 Echinarachnius parma
ACTTGCGTATGGTCTGGGGGGTTTGGGGTGAGTACCCTTTTCTGTACCGGGCCACGTAGTTCTCGTGTAGGCTGGCATTGCTCTGGCTGCTTGTGTGACGTGCACCAAATTGCACCATTTCAAGTATATAAATGCAAAATCTTCCCCGTGGGAGGGGGAAACCCTCTCCCAAACCCTTCCCCTCTGGCTCTGCCCCAGCCCTCGGTCGATTCGCTCCATCGGGACTCATTCTTGGCTGTAGGCTATGTTGTTGGATCATACATAATGTGGCATATGGTTTATGTTGGAATTGATGTATACTGTGACACTAAATACAATATTTGTGTGTGTGTTGGGGTGCATATTTATTAGTGTGTCAATTATTATTTTGTTTTCTTCGTGAAAAATATATTTAAAACTTCTGGTCGATCAAATCATAACACGCTTTCCCAGATACAGTTAATCTTAAGCCCGAATCTAGGTATGCACCAGATTGCACAATTTCAAGTCCAAAATGCAAAAGCTCCCTACCGAGTGTGGTTGGGCATGAGCCCCTACACAAAAAAATCGTTAGCCCCCTTAGGTCTTTGCCCCCAATCCAAAACTGCTTCCGGCGCGCCTGAAAGGGACCATCTTATAGACATGAAGTATAATATGTTTGACACAGGTCCTGAAAGGGACCATCTTATAGACATGAAGTATAATATGTTTGACACAGGCTTCTTTCATAATAGGGATCCCCAGCCCCACCCCCCCCCCCCCCCCCCCCCCCAACCCAACCCAGGCCCCACCCTATGTGAACCGCCCAGCATTTGCCCGTTGTTTTCTCGCCCCATAATACCACACCTCCGTCACGGAATTATACTTCTATGATCTCCGCTCATGGATCACAGTAGTCTGCTGCCCGGACGGCCTAGCAGCCGATAGAGATTGAACTGTTGCAGATGGCGTATCATACTCTGGACCCGGAAACCGCAGACAGTGGTTTTGGAGGAGAGGAGAATTACGGATGGTAGGGAAATAGCGCTACCGCGCGTTGAGTCTTTTAGCGTGGTGTGTGTGGTGTGTGTTCACTTTATACAAAGCACGTCCTGAATCTGGACCTGGATCACAGACAAGGATGGTTGGCCATGTTCTGTACTTCGACGCCCGAGAGGGCGCGCGAATAGATCTTCACCTCGTCGATCAAACCATAGAAGAATTCGTTTCTCTTCCCCTGTCCCGCCTGCCCGATGGTCACCGGTGTGTTGCGCATCAAGATCGGGCTGTTGTGGATCTCCGAACTCAGCGGGCGTTGCGCGCCGTTCTGGTAGTAGCGAAGCGCAGTGCCGTCATACGTCATGACCACGTGATTCCACGTGTTCTGCGCGGCAACCAGGTTGATGTAGTCCCATACGCGAACATCCTCTGGGAGGGTGAGGATACCGCCGCCCAGCATTTGCCCGTTGTTTTCTCGCCCCATTCTGATCTCCCAGCTCCCGGTCGTGTGGTAACCATTGTTGACGATGCCTTGAAATTTGAAATATATAAAAATCACACATTGTCGATATTAATCGTCATCTTTCAATGAATCTTGGTGATGAACAGGCATTGACTAGTTAGCGACATGTGAGAACTGCTTCATCGCTTTATATACAGGACATGGGCGTCGATACTTACGTAATACCTATTCATCAGGGGGGGGGGGTGAATGAATAGATCATCCCCCCTGATGAATGGGTATCAATGACAGATCGACGCCCATGATACAGGATGTTTTAAAGAGTTCACAGGAAGCTCATTATCGCTCATTACTCGGCCATATAACTTCCATTTAACATGGAATTTTCACACATTACTCAGTGGACATATCATATCACAACAATACACATTGTATCAACCATTCATCCCTTTTGGGGCATGTCAACAATATACGTAGGCACATTTTTGGCGCTCGTCCAGGCAATTGCATAAACATATGGCGTTACTCCAGATATGACCCTATAGATGTTGATGAAACCCTATAACTAAATTCCATCAACGCCCATTGTCTAGAAGAGAGGGGCACGCGACGGGGGGGGGGGGGGGGGGGGGGCTCTTATTAGGTACGTGCTCTCTGTGTATAATTATATAACTGTATTTTCACCCTTGGTTTAGCCAAACTATTGTGGGATACGAGCCACGATATACATGGAATGAAACAGCAATATACAAACCTTGATAGTTTCCCCACTGACCGGTGCGCTTGAACCACACGCTCACACTGAACTCTGAACCCCAGGCAAAATCCACGAAAGCCTCAACAGTCACCTGATTGGACAACCCGTAAAATTTCAAAAGATATTTTAAAGTGATGAATAAATTTGGACAAATTCAAAATCACTTACTGGTAGGGATTTGATATTTCTTATGTACATTGTTGTATGGATAAGGGTACATACCAACCAATTTAGTTCCGATTTTACAAATGTATATCTAATTATATAATTATAAACATTATTTTACGTTTTTTCGATTGTCAAAATCAATGGGTTTTAGATGATAAAATTGTTGAAAATTTTCATTTTACGAGGTATATACTGTACAGTATAAGTGCTCCTATTCTCTGAAATGTTTTAAACATATTTTGAAAGAATGTATGATTGGAGTTTCAAATCGCACTTGGAAAACAATTATGAACTTTTAGTATATATAATATCAGGTGCTGGTTCATAATGAATGGTAAAAATATAAAAAATGTATACACCGTGTTTTTTTCTCGAAATCGCATAACCCTATTTATGATTATAATAATTGTGTAACGGCGGAATGGCCCATGCAATTCAGCATAATTACAAGAACATCACAGTTCTACATTAAACATTTACCATAAGAAAGGTTGTTATACCACATCATTGGACACATAGGAATAGTATAAACACATATGAACAAATTTAATAGCAAACATACCTTGGATGCACCGTTGAAAGAGGCCGCGTTGCCGCATTTCCCGGGACTGTATGTCACATCGCCGCTTGTTGCACCGTGACGGTTGTTACCCGAGCTATCTGTGACGTCACCCTCAAATGGGAAGTAGGCTGGAAAAGGGGATTAACAGCAATATAAACATGATAAAGTGTACGTGTCATGTTACATATCACAGAGGCGTCAATCCTGGGGGCAGGGCGTGCCCCCCCCCCCCCCCCCCTAATGAAAAACATAATGAATAACCGAAGTTCTGGTAAAGAGAGTACAGTTTTTGTCAAACTTAATTTTAGTAAGCAAAACCTGCACCATTACATTACAAACTAATAGTTCAAACTCCACCATGCTCAAAAGAAATACAAAAACTACAAATAACTTAGTAAAAGGCCTGTTATCATTCCAAAAGAGCCGTTAAAACTCAAGAGGGCGCTCTCGATCTGAACACTAATCGGTTTCAACCATTTAAAATAAAATATTGTGAATGTGATGTTATGTTGAAAAAGTGATTAGATAGAGAGATTATCAACAACTATTTAAAAACCACTTTTGTAAATTTTTGAAAAGAGGAAGCATTTAAAAATTTTTGTAACGGCTGGTTCAAAATTGTTTAGTAATTGTGGGGCCCCACATTTATTACGAATGGTTATGTTTATGGATATTTCAGCCATTTCTGAACCGATTTCGATCAAATAAAGTTCATTCTGTCATTAAAATTGTATGCTTTTTCGAATTTGACACTCAGTTTTTCATTATCTCACGAAAAAATTATTTTGAGTAGCGCCCTCTATACCAAAACTCAACTATCCCTTTAACCTTCAAAAAAGCCGTTTGACGTTGAATATAGGTTTTCCCATTAATTTTAACACTATCGTCATTCAATTTCATTAATTTGTAGTTCAATTTCGTCCCAAGAAACCAACAGACCGTAAATCCAAACTTCAATTTCGTCAATGATCAATCTATATAATTCGTCATTTGTCAACCAATTTCAAACAATTCGCATTCAAAACCAAAACCTGCACAATAACACAACAAACTAATAGTTATATCTCCACCATGCTCGAAAGGTATAGAAAATTACAAACGACTAAGTAAAAAGCCTGCTATCATTCAAAAAGAGCCATTAAAACACAAGAGGGCGCTTTCTAAAAAAGCATTGGTTTCAACCATTTTTCATACAAAATTATGCCAGTGATGTTTTGTTAGGAATAAAAATTAAATAGAGAGATCATAAACAACTATTTGAAAACCTCTTTTAAAATGTTTTGAAAATGTGTAACATATTTTTTTTTTTAATCATCGAATTAAGCACAAACAATCAAACTAGCACACAAACTCACAAACAATCAAACTAAAAAAAAACAAAAAACATACAAACAAACTAGCAACATTATTGCCATTCATAACTCACCTAGTAGGCAGTCATGCGGACAAGATGAGCATGATGCCAAGGTCGTTGGGATCAGGATGGTTAAAGCAGCCAGTATCGCGGCAACTGCAGTCAGAACGCTAAGAGTCAGAGGCCTGGGTGAAAATAAAACATTTTCTATTAGATTATCTAAATAAAACTTTATTGTTGTATACAATCATATCTTCATGCAATGTCTTCAATGTCTCAAACGATAACACGCGATTTGTATACTGTACAAAGTAATTATCATTGAAAATTATCTGTATATCGGATAATAATTAGGTATCTATAGAGCATTAAAAACGGAGCTCATTTTTTAACATAAAAATGGCATATTTCTCATGTAAAAAACAATCAATATTACACATAGAACAATCAAACAAATTACTGTTGATATCATACCCCATTTCGATATTCTCAACGCAAAACCAAACGCGACCAAAAATGGAAGACTCTGTTGGGCGTAGACTACACTGGAGTAATGTTCTTCTTGCGAGATCGTCTTTAGTTGTGATAGTCACCTAGTTATTGCCTTATTGTCTTATTGTCAAGTATACAGTGCTCACCATCGCGTTTGTTGGGGGTTTCATGGTTTGGGCTTAATGGCTTTCATAAATAACTCTTAAAGAACCACGATGACTGACAACGAAATTACGTGCATAAACAATCTACCAAGTCTGCCGACTTTTTACTCACATAGTATGCCCTGCATGTACAGAGGGGGTTAAACCAGAATTCGGCACGACCTTGATACACAACCGGCAAGTCTAATAAAAAATTTAATTTGGAAATTGAGATGCAATGCAGCACTTTCAGCGTGTTTTCTTTCAGTTAACATGTCTCTTATTCCCATCGTAATCGTTCAGCAACCCGGATACACTGGCCAATGCCCTGGCATGAGAGGTAACCAAGATCTAAAGTTGTTTAATAAGAGTTGCTATTATGGCATGACCTGGACCTCTATTTATTTTGCTTCCTTTGATCATCTTTTTTAATGTGCAATAAAGTGATGAATAACAAAAAAGAGTGGCCCCTAGAAAAATAGAACGGGACACTTGCCATAATAACGAAACATGATAATAATATAATTATAATAATGGTGGCTACTTATATAGAGCACATTCCGTCTTTCGACGCTGGCGGCGCATCACTATTATTACCCCCACATAAATACAATATAGAAATACTTTACCCCAGTCATCGGGTGACGACTAGGTTCACGGGATAGGGCATCTTTTACAAAGAAAATAATACCAAGAACAGTAATTTTTGTTTTAGGATGTCTTAAGTAACGCCATGTCAGGATCTTATTTTTGTAAATTTCTACAAAGTCGGTGCCTGATAAATCGCACCTTCTGCCCCTCGTAGCATCAAGCAACCCGGGGGGGGGGGGGGGGGGGGGGGGCACTCAACTATATTGCTGTACACACGCGCGACCAAAACAACGCGTAAAAGGGTACGTTTTGCCGATCATGGCGCGTCTCGCGCGTCACGCGTTTAGGGTGTCAAAAAGGCCGAAATCAGAAAAAAAAGGTATATGTTTATGGAGTTAAACAAATACGCGTTTAGGGTATCTTTTTCTCCAAACTTGTTTCCCGGACTTGTCTGGAGTTTGCCGGGGATTTTGTGCGACTTCGAATGATTCCAGGGGATTCCAGATCTCGGGAACGTCCCTTGATCGCGCGATCATATCCCCCGCCTCCCTCCACCATTCCCAGGTCCCCGCTTAATTGAGAGCAATTGACGTAGACCTTGTTTAGAGGTATGTTTTAGGGGTTATACTTGTTTTGGGGGGAAAATTGTCAAAAAAGCACGCGAAAATTCTTGAAGAGGGTATAAAATTGACCAATGGATAAAACTTGTTTAGGGTGGGTTTGAAAAACCTGTGGTCGTGCGTGTGTACAGCAATATAGTTGAGTGGCCCCCCGGGCAAGCAACGATCAATCCGGGCGCCATTGGGTTAGTGCAGTTTTGGTCAAACAGAATTTTAATACTTAAAACTTGCAATATTATCAGTTAATAGTTTATAGTTCAATGATGTTTGAATAGTAGTGAAACATAATTATACAGGGCTGTTTTCACTCAAAAGGCAGCCATTAACACAGGAGGGCTCCCTCCAGACACCTCAAGCTTCAACCATTTTTTTTATTAATCAACAAACGTTAAAGGGGTAGTACCGTTTTGGTAAGGCTGAGCTTTAATAACCAAAACCTGCACAATAACAGTATAAAACTAATAGTTATAACTTTACCATGCTCGAGAGGTATAGCAAATTACAAACGACTAGTTAAAAAGCATGTTATCATTCAAAAAGAGCCGTTAAAACACAAGAGGGCGCTCTCTAAAAAAGCATTGGTTTCAACCATTTTTCATACAAAATATGCATGTGATGTTTTGTTGAAATAATGATTAAATATAGAGATCATCAACAACTATTTAAAAACCTCTTTTGACAATTTTTGAAAAAGTGTAAGCATTTTAAATTGTAAAAAAATAAATCATCGAATAAATCTGGGGCCCAGATTTATTAAGATCGGATATATCTATTGATATTTCAGCCGTTTCTGAACCGATTTTTATCAAATAAAGTTTATTCTGCCATTGAAATTGTATGCTCTTTCAAATTTCAAACTAAGTTTTTCATTATCGCACAAAAAAATTATTTCGTGCAGCGCCCTCTATACCAAAACTGAACTACCTCTTTAATGTGATGTGTGGTTAAATTAATTATTCATTATCGAGATCATAACAAAACAATAATTTTAAAACATTTTGGTAGATTTTCAAAACTTCGTTGTTAAAATGATTGAATAAAAAATAGTTTGTCCCCCACATTTATTCAAATCTGATAATTATTTTTATTGATTGCTTGTTTGATTGATTGATGAAAATTGTATTTCCAAAACAACAAATCATAACAATACATATAAAGTAACATAAATATAATACAATCATAGCACATGTACAATAATACAGCTGAATATGCCTATTACTTGCAGTTAGTCCGGTTATAAATTATATTAGGGAAATAAGGAAAGCCGGAAAAGCTCAACTTAAGAGATTGAGATATAGGCGACCCAAAAATGAATTGTTCGTTATTAAAATCATAAGAGTTTCATTATATTACATAAAATAACTATTCCAAATAAAATGAATGTGTGCTATGACGAGGGTTAACACAATATGTTTGATTTCTTTCGTCATGTATCGGGAAAATGGATGATAAAGCCAGTTAGCTCGGCTTCTATGGCATTCTCTACTAAAATGTGCTCACGACTTGTTATGCATGACTAAAAGAACTGATGCGCTCATGCGCTATACCAGGCACATCTTGGTCCAGTCAGCTGGACGTGATTCCAGGCAGGGGCAGGGCTCCACACTTACATTTTTTTTGTCAGTCGGTGTCGGGCCAGTGAAATAGTTGCTTTCCCTTTTCGGGTGGCCTGAAATAAATATTTACTGGGCCAAAGATTTTATTTCATGAGTAAACTTTTACTCTTCAAATTATCACTCTTTCCTGATCAAACATGTGATTATAGAAGAAGTATGACATGGTCATGGAAGTCTTTATTGATATGACTATTGTTAAATTGTTAATAGTGGGTGCGAGTCTGAGACATCGCTCTAAATAATGATACATGTATTATTTATTCTGGAATGACCTGGGCGTCTGTGTGTGTTTGTGTATCAATAAGTTTGTTTGTATACTCATGTTTATATATTTTATTTCTAACAAGTTTTCTCTAAAAATGCTATATCTTTTAGAAACGAGTTTGATTTGTTTATGGCGTAAGTTTATATTACTCTGAGCACTTGATCATGATTATTTGTAATGTACAGTGGCGTGGCTAAGGAAATTCGGAGGGGTATTAGCGTGCCACCCCCCCCCCCCCCCCCCCAGTGGCGTAGACAGGTTCTTACACCTGGGGGGATGATTTGCCGTTCACCGGACCAAGACCAATTTGTTCGAGGCCGAGACCACCTGCCGAAATATTTCGAGACCGAGAAAATAGCTTGAAAGTCCGGAAGCCGGAAGCAGTTTTGGATTTTTTTTTTTTTTTTTTTTTTTTGGGGGGGGGGGGGCAAAAATCTACGGGGTCTCACGATTTTGTGTGTGTAGGGGCTCTTGCCCAACCACACTCACAGGGCTGCCAACCTTGAGCCATTGAGCCATATGTGAGAGTGAGATATCGCGAGAGATGTTTTCGCGCCCGAGACCGCCTGCCAAAATTTCTCGAGACCGAGAAAATTGCTTGAAAGTCTGGAAGCCGGAAGCAGTTTTGGATTTTGGGGGGCAAACATCTAAGGGGTATCACAATTTTGTGTGTGTAGGGGCCCATGCCCAACCACACTCACAGGGCTGCCAACTTTGAGCCATATGTGAGAGTGAGACATCGCGAGGGAGCGAAGCGACCAAGCCCGAGGATGCGAAGTGACTGAGCGGGGGGAAGGTGTGGGAGGGGGGGGGGGGGGGGTGTCCCCCTCCCACGGTAGGGAGTTTTTGCATTTTTGGACTTGAAATTGTGCAATCTGGTGCTTACCTAGATATGAAATTTGGGCTTAACATTGACTGTATCTGGGAAAGCGTGTTATGATTTGATCGACCAGAAATTTTAAATATAATTATTTTCACGAAAAAAACGAAAAATTGACACAATAAATATGCACCCCAACACACACACAAATATTGTATTCATATTTATGGATTAACGAACCTCATTTCATTTTCGGATTAACGAACCTCCTTTCATTTTCGGATAAACGTACCTTCGGAATATCTAACCCGATTTTATTTTTGGATAAACGTACCTTCGGAATATGGAACCCGATTTCATTTTTGGATAAACGAACCTTCGGAATATCGAACCCGATTTCATTTTCGGATATACGAACCTTCGGAATATCGAACCCGATTTAATTTTCAGAGAATCGAACCTTCGGAATATCGAACCCGATTTAATTTTTCAGAGAATCAAACCTTCGGAATAACGAACCTTCGGAATATTCGAACTTTCGGAATAACGAGCTGTAATCATCTGATCAAAGTCATGCATAAATGTATACTTTACAAAAGCATGAGTTTGTGTCGCTCATGATGGCGGTCTCTGCGTTTATGTGATTTCTCTATAACTTCAAATTTTTGTTTTTTATATACTTATATACTTATACCCTGAAACCCAGCAGGAGGATGTCGGGGCGGTAGCCCTAAAAGTCTTGCAGCGAGTGCAGAGGGACGTTGACATCAACGACATCGATGTCGTCCATCGACTGGGCCAGCCAGACCACATCCGCCAGGTCCATCACCGGCAACCGAGGACCCAGCCCCGCCCAATCATCGTCCGCTTTGCCACTCGCAGGGTGAGAGACAAGGTGTTTGCCCAACGCAAACAGCTGAAAGAGACAAACATCAGCGATCTGGGTCTTGGCCTGAGGGGAGATGGCAACATCTTCATAAACGAGAACCTACTCCCCGCTACGAAGAACCTCTTGTACCTAGCCAACAGGGCAAGGAAGGACAAGGGATACAAGTTCCTGTGGACTTCAAACGGCAAGATCCTCGTGAAGAAATCTGCGGAGACACTAGCCATCGTCCTCACCTCTGAGGCCGATCTTGAAAAGATTAAGTAAAACTTTCGAAGAACAAAATGCAGACTAAAACTTTATTATCATGTTTGATGAAACAGAGTCTGT
Source organism: Echinarachnius parma (assembly GCA_037951105.1). Lineage (NCBI taxonomy): Eukaryota > Metazoa > Echinodermata > Echinoidea > Clypeasteroida > Echinarachniidae > Echinarachnius > Echinarachnius parma. The sequence continues at coordinate 10,025 of JBAMJV010010070.1, forward strand.
ATTAACATCATGTCAGTGTTTTAGTTTAAGCCCAGAAGTATTCAATTCTACATTTAAAGATTTTCCAAAAGATTCGTAGAGCTTTTCGCATATTAATATTCGATCCCTAAATAAAAATTTTGATCACTTTAATCTTTTTTATGATTCTGTGCTTAAGCATAAATTTAGTATTATAGGCCTCTCGGAGATTTGGCAATTACATGAGGATACTGGATTTGGAATAAATGGCTATAATTTTGAGTATAGAAGTCGTGTAGCTGGCAGAGGAGGAGGTGTTGCTGCATTTATTAAGTCCGAGTTTATTTATGAAATTATTGACATGGATGTGCGCCATGCCGAATCTATATGGATTTATCTTCATGTGGATGATAAAATTGTTGTTGTAGGCATAATATATAGGAAACCTAACACCGACTTGAAAGAATTTCAGGAAAGTCTGGTTGATACACTATATAAGTTGAAGTTGGATAGACGCCATTGTGTGTTAATGGGTGATTTCAATATTGATTTACTTAATATAACTCACAATGTAGTTGACGGATTTGTGACACGATTACAGTGCTTTGGTCTAGAACAGATTATTGTAAATGCAACTCGTAAAACTGAGTTTACAGAAACTTTGATAGATCACATTTATACTAATTATAGTGCTGGTAATAATTATGCAGGTATATTATTGACGGATCTATCAGATCATTTCCCTATGACTTGTAGTAAAGAGTTAGGATGTTCAGTTAAAGTACGAGATTATACAAATTTTGATAAGGCTAAGTTTATTGCTGACCTTGCAGGTGCGTCTTGGCAAGAAGTATATAATTGTAGAGAAGTGGACAGTGCATATGAAAGGTTTTTGAAAATATTTAGAAGTGTTTGTAATGAATATGCACCATTTGTGGAAAGGAAAAATAAGAAGAATGTGAGTAAACCTTGGATTACAAAGTCAATAATGAAATGCATAAAACGCAAACATAGACTTTATTCTAAGGTTTTAGAGTCTAGATTTAATACTAATGTTTATGACAAGTATAAGCGGTATAGGAATCTGTTAACATCTGTTCTAAGGAATGCCAAGAAGTTATACTATGGTCGTCTGTTTAAAAAGTACGAGGGTAATTCAAGTAAAACATGGAAAACAGTTAATGAATTGCTTGGGAAACAGGATCAGAATAGGAAAGTTGTTGATAAATTACAAGTTGAAGTAGATGGTACATTTCAGGATTATAGAGAGCCCCAAGAAATACACTGGGCCCAAAAAGAAACTTATATTTTTTCACAAGGTCATATTTTAAATATCTGTCCATTAAAATCAACCAAAATGACACACAGGATTACTTATATACCCTACTCCAATGACATGTCAATATCCAAACGATTACCTTACTGACATAACTAAAAATTGCACTGGCATGGAACCGTTTGCAGTATTACATGTCACAGCCTGGCAATTTCGGCAACAGAGTTTAAGCCAGGTGAGGAAATCAAGGCAAATTGAAATAAAGATATTGTCAGTTTCCAAAACACAGACATCTATAGTGGGTGTATCCACCATTTTCCTGAAAGCATTTAGTGCATCTGCTACGCATTCTGTCCACCAGGTCTCTGATACAGGCTTGGGGAGTTTCATGTAGAGCTGCTCTGAGTGTGTGCATTAACAGGCGAATTGTCCCTAACTGTGAAATGTGGTCCCGGAAGTTGTTCCATGTCAGTGCTTTTTGATGTTGTGTCAGTTGGGCAACTGCTTGGTTATTGACATGTGTTTAGAGTATAGTGTTTAAGTAATCCGGTGTGTCATTTTGGTTAATTTTGATGGACATGATTTAAAGATATGATCATGTGAAAAATTATAAGTTTCTTTTTGGGCCCAGTGTAGTTGATATATTTAATGATGTTTTCGTGTAGGTTGGGCCGAGGCTGGCAGAAAAGATTAATGAGTTGCAATGTGAACATAGTTATAAGGATTACTTAGGAGAACCTCTTAGAAATTCCTTGTATTGGTCACCAATTACTCATGCTGAGGTTGAAAGTGTAATTTTGAATTGCGATATGAAAAAGTCATGTGGTAGTGATAATATTTCTGTTAATTTATTGAAAGATGGTGTGTATTATGTGTCGCAACCACTCTCATATATTTTTAATATGTCTTTTCAATTGGGTGTCTTCCCACGTTCTATGAAGATAGCCAGAGTCAGTCCGGTGTATAAGAAAGGTACAAGAACTGATCCAGGGAATTATAGGCCTATATCTGTCCTACCTATTTTAAGTAAAGTGTTTGAGAAGTTAGTGAATATTCGTTTAGGTAAATTCCTCGGAAAATCTGAGCTATTGTATAAACATCAGTATGGTTTTAGGGAAAAGCATAGTACAAATGTATCACTGATTAGCTTGATAAATCAGTTAATTAAGTTTCAGGATGAAGGTCGAATTACTGTAGGCGTTTTTGTTGACTTTGCTAAAGCATTTGATACAATAAATCATGATATACTCTTGAGCAAGTTAGAAAATTATGGTGTACGAGGAACTCAATTGAATTGGTTTCGTGATTATTTGAGTGACCGTCATCAGTTTGTGCATCATAATGGTTCCACTTCTGCCATGTCTTTAATTAAATGTGGGGTGCCCCAGGGATCTGTTCTAGGTCCTACACTTTTTTTGATTTATATTAATGATCTGCCTAGATCATCAGACTACTTTAATTTTAGACTCTTTGCTGATGACTCTAATATTTGTTATTCATTTTTGCCTAATCAGGCAGATATTAATTTATTGGAAATAACTGATAATTTAAAACATATTGATGAGTGGTGTGATGCGAATAAGATTACTATTAATATAAAGAAAACAAATTTTATGATTATTAAGCCAAGGAGAAAAGAGTGTCGTATTGTTGGAGTTGTCAAAATTAAGAATGAGTTATTGAATGAGGTACACGTATCTCTTTTCGTGCACCTTTGATGTTGATGAACAAAATATTGGTGTTACAGAAAATGGCTTTGAGAGCAATTACTTTCAATAATAGAATGGCCTCATCCTCCCCATTGTTTTATTCATTAGGTATATAAGATGTGTTTAAGCTGTATAAATTATTAGTAACACTTTTTATTTTTAAGCTGATTTATAAACATTTACCACACTCAGTGCTTGAATATTATACCTTTTTTGAAAACTCTTATAATACAAGACAAAAAGATGGAAATATTTTGGTTAAGCCTAAGATGAGAACAGAGCATGGAAAAACTTCAATCTCATTTCAGGGGTCTGATATTTGGAACAGTATGCCTTTGGAGATACGAAGACTTGATAGACTCCACCTTATTAAGATAAATGTAAAAAAGTATTTATTGAGTCATTACGTCTCATAATCTTTTGTGATTTGCTGCCAAAGATTTTGTATTCTGTTGAAAAGTTTGATGTTTAATATAATCTTATAGCTTAGTTGTTCTTAGTGGGTGAATGTCCACTATTGTAAATACTTAGAATAGACTGTTAATTAATCATAGTTTCTTGCCTCATTTAAATGTAAGTCATTTATTCATGTACAAAGGGTCCTACGCCCCACTAGCAATAGCTGCTATTTCTGTAGGGTCCTTTTACCAATTTGTTTGTATGTTAACATTTCTTATATACATGTATGATTGTTGTTATATACTTGAACCTTTTGGTAATAAAGTTATTCATTCATTCAATACCTTGTCATTCTATTGTAAATACTTGAAAATGTTATGTACAATAATTATTATGCATTGTTTTGAAAATGCAGAAATAAAACAAACAAACAATATAATATTTTTTATATCTAAAAAATCATTTATAATAGGAATTCAACACGTTCTAATTTGTTTTGTTCAATAAAAATAGGAATTTCCTCGGGAAACCTCCTGTTTCTTGTGCGAAATATAACATATTTAAAAAAATCATAAATCAAATGTCTCCCTTTCGGAGTTTGAGAGCGCTCTTTAAAAACAAGACATCGATAGGTGCTTCACAGCGGGTTTCTACGGTATATGGTGGTCGATAGTGTAAAAGGCCTTTGAGAGGTCCATAAAGACATCACCACAAAGCTTTCTTCCAAAAGGCGCTAAGTCCACTTTTTCAAATTTGGAGTAAAGCAGATTTCTTTGTCATACTTTGTACACATTCCTGGGGGAATATAAATATGGATCGTCCAATATTTTGAATTTGATTGTGTAATTTGTCCTTAAATTTGGATTATAGATAGTTACGTAGCTTTTTAATGTACTGATATCGCTAACTAATTTTTTTAATGGAAAGTGGATTTAGCGCCTTTTGGAACTGAGCTATTCACATGCACTACCTTTTATCAATGTTCTGTAATATATAATCGGTTACATTGTGTAGATAGATGTTTTCGCGGAACACGAAAATGGTCTGTTGTAAAATAATTATTACGTAATAAAAAAGCGTACAATCGTTTATGAATTATTTTGTCTAATATATCGGTTTTTCAAATTTTCATTTCGTTCAAAATATATTTACGATTGAAGTGGTCGGATGTAATTAAACTATCTACGGGATCGCATAAGTCGTGTACAAAGTAAGTGCAATGAGCTAGTGAATATCACTTTGCATTTTTGCTCATATCTCAGCCAAAAAACATCCAATAGACCGCTTCTGTTATGTATGCAAATATTATGCGTATGACGTTGGCAAGCTGAACAATAGTAACTAGGTCCGGCAAGCTAAGTTTGCCGGAGCTTGCCGGACCTAGTTACTATTGTTAAGCTTGCCAACGTCTGACGTCATACGCATATTATTTGCATACATTACAGAAGCGGTCTATTAACGTGTAATGTTCACACATTACTTTGTGGACATATCTGATCACACCAATACCCATTTTATTAATCACTCATCACGTTTCGTACTTGTCAACAAAGTTACTAGATCCCTTTCAATTCAATTCAATGCAATTCAATAATGGTTTATTTCAGTAAAAAACAGTCAAATGTTACAAACATTGCAAAATACATAGTATTACAACGGCAGCCCAAAGGCTGAAATGTTGATGTTCACATTGAAATGAATACAATTAAATACAAATTGTATAAGTGCATTCATGATATTCAAATTCACATGAGATACAGTAGAAAAATATATAGTCAAAACAGAGATAAACTTTTTTTAAATGTGCACATTTTCGTATAAATAACACATTTTTAAAGAAATGCATGCATAACTGTGGTTTAATTTAATGCAAGGTACATATAAATAGGAAGTAAAAATTGTATTGGTAGTCTAAAAGATCAATGAAATATGGTATTGCACTATTGCTAAATCTATTTGTCTTACATTTATATTGATTTAACTTTGGTATATATATTAGAGAAATATTAACATATTTTTGTTTGGGTAGCCAATCTTTACAATGTGGGTTATTAGAAGTGATTTAGCAAATTCAATACAAAGTTTTTCCCTTCTAGTTTCAAGACGTTCAAGCTTATATTCAATAATTGCTTTTAATAACTTATGTAATCTTTCCTAAAATTATTATACAAACCCTTCTTTGAACTCTTTCTGAACTCTGCACCTGCTTGATAGTCAATCCACCATTAAAAAACTGGTACACAATAATCTAATATATGACGAATATATCCAATATAAATTGTAATAAGATCAGCAATAGGTCATTTGTATTTTCTAACCATTCTAAACATATATAATTGTTTGTTGCACTTTTTTTTAGTTAGATTGAATATATACACCCCAATAATTGTAACTGTTTGAACATTTGGGAGAGGCGTTTCACCGATATACAAAGTTTCAAATGGAGGAGGAGTTTTCATGTAGGAACTGTCATTGTTATACAGTCATTTAAGTGGGTTTAGTTTCATGTGTTTATTATGGGACCATTCCATTAATTGAGTCAAAATGTTTTGCATAGATACTGAATCTTGTGATATTCGATTTTCTAATAAAATGAGATCGTCAACTTACTTAAAGTATGGCAATAGAATATTTTCGCAAGGAATCAATAACTTGATGGGCCAAATAATCAGAAAATGAATTTTGTGAATTGGGTACCGCACGCATTAACTTCTGCTCTATATTAATAAAGTATGTATTGAAAATTTCAACAATATTTTTTCTTGTACATATTTTCTTATTATCTAATACCATATACCGAGGATAATTACTTTTTTTTTTTTTTTTACAATCAGTTTATTTATTTATTTTCAAGTATTAACAATATTTCCTTTTACATAATTAAACACAAATTTGAAGGGATAGTTGAGTTTTGGTATAGAGGGCGCTACCCAAATATTTGTTTTGTGAGAAAATGAAAAACTAAGTGTCAAAATCGAAAGAGCAAACAATTTCAATGGCAGAATAAACTGTATTTGATCAAAATCGGTTCAGAAATGGCTGAAATATCCATAAACATAACCATTTGTAATAATTGTGGGGCCCCACAATTATTAGATAATTTTGAATCACCCGTTAATTTGTTTTAAAATGCTTCCTCTTTTCAAGAATTTACAAAAGAGGTTTTTAAATAGTTCATTTATTTATTGAATATATTTATACAGGATGGCATGGTCAGTATACACTGTTTTACAACATGGTCCTGTTGTATAAAAATAAATGCATATACATTTTGACATAAACATAAACAGTATCAATCACCAAAACCACAGCTGCTAGGGTAGGACATGATTGTTATTAATTACAAGGATAAAAACACATTTATTTAAAACTATAATAGAAATGGCCACAATTGCGTTCCGACCGATACCTATATACATATGTTCCTCAAAGCACAAACAGACATTCAAAGCACACGATAGTGCATCCACTGAACAGTCACTGTACACGTACACACAGAGACACAATACATCGTTCACATCAATGCATCTATTCAATTACCACACAATCAACACCTCCTGACACACCCACCACACAATCAACACCTCCTGACACACCCATCATACACCCTATAGTGTTGATTATCTCTCTATCTAATCACTATTTCAACAAAATGTCACATGCACAATATTTTATTTAAAATGGTTGAAACCGATGGGTGTTTAGAGAACACCCTCTTGAGTTTTAATTGCTCTTTTTGAATGATAACAGGCTTTTTACTTAGTAATTTTAAATGTTTTATTCCTTTCGAGCATGGTGGAGTTATAGCTATTAGTTTGTAATATAATGGTGCAGGTTTTGGTTACTAAAATTCAGTTTTACCTAAACTGTACTTTCTTTACCAGAACTCAACTATCCCTTTAATACGGTATATTGCTTTTTAGCACAACGTATAATTATAGTAGTACGTATATTTTGTATTATGTGTATGTACCTTTATAATAATCCTTTTAAAATATTATGCATATAATCTATTTTTTGTTTGATTGATTTTAGAATACCCTCAGTTATCCATGGTTTAACAACATTTTTTCTTTTCACCACAGGAAAACATTATGATTATGAATATTTATAAACAATTCAATAAATCAATCATAATTTCCAGTGGCATTGAGAGACATTATTTACAATTGACCAATCAACTTCTTACGATTCCTTTTTTAAAATTAATAATACGATCACTTGTTATTTTTCGTTTTGTATTATTATTCTCACACATATACAGAAACTGACCAGAAATATATTGTGATTAAAAGAAGGCAAAGAAAATGGGATTCCAACGGGATTCTCACACGATAACAATTGCATTGAAATATTTTATTTTAAGATAGCAAACACCGGTAAGTGATCAGACAAATCTGTGGATATTAAACATGAGTAATAATCGGTTTCTAATTTATTATAGTGAATAATATATTATAAATCAATGGACTAACTTGATTCGATATTCTTGTTGGTTTAGTAATTAATAGGAACATATAATGTAGGTACATATTGTCTAGTTGTCTAGTCAATCGCTAGTTTGACAATGGGTAATATAATTAATAAAATTCATATCATAATCGCCCATTATTATAGAGGTCTATCTTTTCACTTTCCATGGTTTGTAATACACCATCCATTTTATCTTTAACCCTAAAGAGGCCGGGCAATTTGAGGTCTTCCTACGCCTGGGGGGCCATTATGGCCCCCTCCCCTTAAGATCTCGGCCGCGGAGCGGCCGATCGCCGTGAAAATTTGCATGCATGATAAGTGACGTGTATATAATACAATGGAAATTTTAATTTTTTGAAAAATTCATTAATTTGCATATTTATGGTAATTTATGCAAATAAGGTCATACAATTCATATTTGTACCCATAAATCATATATTCTTCATAATTAAACTCTGGTTTTCACTACATATATTCTTTAGAGCATTTGGAATAATAATACGACAAAAAAGTTTGGAAGAGCCAGGTTCTTCCTTATGTTTTCTATTGTTTTTTATAATTTCTTATGTATTTCTTTGTTTTTTTAAACTTATGTATTTTATTGTTTTGTTGTTTATTTTATTTCCAACTATAATTCAACTATTTTGAACCCCAAAACAAACATATAAACTATAAACAAGACCAAATAACCAATGATATACCTCCTTTTACGAAATCTGATATTTCCATATGTTTTGTACACAAATCACGAAATTGAGCGATTTTCGGGCTGACATGCATAGACAAAAGGTCATGTGACTTCGCAACGGTAGGTCCGATTTTCAAATTTGTTTGTTTTAAAATATGCGCAAGACCCAAAAGAAAAAAGTCACCAAGCAGCGGCGCGTCATCTTTCCGCGTTTTGGAGCAATACAAAAAATCGCGGAGGGGGGTGGGGGGCATTATGGCCCCCGGTCTTTTTAGGGTTAAAACAAGGTATGTCTACATTAGGGGGTCTATATACACATCAAAATATTACATGTTTTAAAAAATATTTATTACAAGCTCAATGAAAATCATTTCTTTAGTCGGATGTAATATAGATAAATATTTTCGCTTACTACATTCAATACCATCCTTCACATAAAGGACAACACCGCCACCAATTTCATATGTTCTATCTAATTTATACAGGGAGTAATTATCCAATTGAAATAAATTTGAATGTGTGTGTTCATTAAACTATGTCTCCGACACTCCTATGCCACTGAATGTCCAAGGGTGCTTAAAATAAGTTAAAAATCTTCATATTTAATTTTTTCAAACTTCTTGTATTTATATGAAGCATATAGAGAGCGAATAACTAGTAAAAACATATTTACAAGAATGTGGAAATACTATAGCAGTCTCTTGAATATTATAATCTGAGCTATTAAACTCGATTATATTCAAATTTAATTTATTAACGCATAAACGTTGTGACAGTCAGTTTCTGAATTTCAGTGAAATTAAATAAACATTGCCCTTTGAAAATCATCATCATCGTTAATATAATTGAATGGAAATATTTCAGACGTACAGTTTATACATAATTAATTACAGTAGAAATGCAGGTATTAATATTATAACCGCAATAACACCAATCACCAACTTGCATCATAAGGGAGCATCACACACACGCGTAATAGTCCAGTGATTCGTGAGTCTTTAATCACCAGGGAGATCGGTTTCATGGCGGATCCCCCGAGTGATGAACCTTCCGCCTGTAGCTGGGATGAGCGCTATGACCCGCCCATCTCGTTTCCAAGCATCTTTGATTCGGGAGATGGCTTTTTTTTTGCTAGAAGCTCTTGTTTTTTCTGGTCAGTTGTTCCATGATGGCCATTCGCGATCCCTTTAGACTTCGACGAGTTTGGATCACTACTTGTCTGTACTGGTACGATGGAAACTTCACCACGATTGGACGCGGTGCAGCCATGGATCGCGATCTGCCTTGAGTCCCGTCGCGCGTCGGTCATTGGTCTGGATACCCATCGCCGCGCTTCGGGAATTGTGACGCCACCACCAGATGGCGCCCTGGAATCGTCGCCGTCTCCTTGGTTACGGCGTGGGAGGCGATGTGACCATCGATATCGATGGACGTGACCTGTCAACGGCAGTCGGTGACATGTTAATCACCAGTTATTCACTGGCAATGTTGTTTACTACGTCGGTTGTGTTTTCCTCTTTTGCTTCGGGTATATGCCGAGGAAGATGAGACAGTTTCTATTGGATTATTGTTGCTGTCCATTCACTTGGTTTTCGAGTTTGGCTATTTGGGCATGTTGCGTCTGAATGATGTTATTCAGATGTTTTAGATCTTTCTTGTTCTGCTCCTGATACACTTCGAGTTCCATTATTTTTCTTGCGCTTGATGCTATAGTTGCGCTAAAATGCTCACCAATTCATCCGGGACCGTTTCACGAACGGCTTTTCGGACAGTTTCAGTGAAGCGTTCATCATCCATTGTAGTGAGTCTGATACGTCTGGGTGCACGCGCTTGACGCGCTGTCCGTACGGCTTTGTGACGACTTTAAAGGGTGACTAAATTAAAAACGCACGTTGACTTTGGTTGATCTATAATAATGGATATATCACAGATCTGTTGACTATTTGATGTACATTTTTGTCATATTTTTAATAATATATTTTCTATTATTTGTATTCTACCAGTCTGCTAAGATCCACCCCTAAAAAACCCCCCCACCATTGACTTTTCTGACATCACAATATCATTCAACCATCGATCAGCTAGATAAACATAAACAAAAGATATGTTCTCACCCACTGAGTACCTTATTGCATTAGCATTGGATGTTTTCATTGAAACCCTTCTTTTCATGGTGAGTGGGCATTGTATAAAACATGCAATGCTATTGTAAACACCCCCACCATTGACTTTTCTGACATCACAATATCATTCAACCATCGATCAGCTAGATAAACATAAACAAAAGATATGTTCTCACCCACTGAGTACCTTATTGCATTAGCATTGGATGTTTTCATTGAAACCCTTCTTTTCATGGTGAGTGGGCATTGTATAAAACATGCAATGCTATTGTAAACAGGTGGTCAGTGGACATACCAATGTCTTTTGTTCATCTAGCTGACTGATGGTTGAATGGTATTATGATGCCACAAAAGTCAATAGCTTCTGACGGTTTTTTTTTTAGGGGTGAAGCTGAGCAGGTAGAAAAAAAGTAATAGAAAAAATAATATAAAAAATATGACAAAAATGTACATCAAATAGTCAACAAATATGTGATGTATTCATTATTATAGATCAACCAAAGTCAATATGCGTTTTTAATTTAGTCACCCTTTAAATGACGACTTCCACCACTTATTACTGCAATACTGCTTAGATTTTTGTCAGCAAGATCTTCTTTCAGTTTGTGTCGTAGTTCCTTTTGCTTCGTTCTCTGTCTTGGTGTAGGATTTCCTAGCTTCGGAGAACATGTATTTCTGTGAAGCAGTGTCGTTCTTCTTGAGCCTTCGGAAAATTATACGATTCTTCTTTGCTGCCCTTCTGCATTTGTCCTTGAACCATGCCTTGTCTCCGGAATTTGTTGTGACTGTTTTGCTAGGGATGGATAAGTCCATGGCATCACTAATAATTTGTGTTATCCTTGTACATGCTTTCTCTGGGTCGTTTTCCAGGAATATTGAAGACAAGTCCGTAATGAGATGTAGCCTCTTTTGCCCAATAGTTATCTTGGTCATAATGCCATATTTTCCTTGTGTATGGTTTGTCTCTGAATATAGGGACATCAAGCTTGACTATAACTGGATTGTGATCAGAGGTTCCGACATTGGCTAAGAGTGGTGATAGAGGCAGGTAAATGAGTCACGATGAGATCCAGTATTTGATCACCTCTGGTTGGTTTACTGACTTGAAATAACATCGCAGGAGTTACCATGGTGTGGGACTATAGACAATTTTCTATACACTTCCAGTACATCGTGACTGCCAAGTCCAACTCCTTCTTAAATGTCCACAAAACATCGAGTTCAAATATCAAAATAGCAATTAATCTCACGTTTTCCATTGTAGATGTCGTGTCCAATATTGTTAATTATGTCCCAAAAGTCATAAGAATCGTGGAAAAAACAACAGTGAGACGTTCCAGGAGCTTTTATAAATTCGGTCTTAGGAGGTTACCTAAGCGTCACGGGTCTGCAATATTTCGGTACGATTGATCTTCCAATTTTCCTATCCAAACACGGACCGGTCTATATACTGGAGTCGGAGAACTAGCAAAATATGTATTCAATGATGGGATGATGTTAATGATTAAGAGAAGATGTAAAGTCTGTCAAGAGTGCAGAAGGCTATCTCCCCCGATGTAAACTCTTGAAGGTAATACCATCTCCTGTCTGGATCCACGGGTTTCTGTATCACGTGATCAGTGATGATAGTCGTCACGCGTTTCAACTCACTCGTGTAACGCTCTATGGTGACTCTGTCACTCTCCTTGTTCACGGTAGCTATGATGATTGTATCATCCATGCATACAGCAGGTTGGACGGGACATTGTTTAGGTTTCTTTACATCTTTCATTTTGGTCATTTTAACTCCTGAAGCATCCATCGTACTTGCAGCGTTAACGTGAGTCTTTACCACCATAATCTTACTTGTCTTCATCGCAAATAAGGGCTTCGGTTTAAACCCATCACATGCTATCTCCCTGACCGGCTTCCCACCTGCTGGAGTGAATACCTGGATCTTCTTGGCTTTCCTGTAACCTACATAGATGTTATCATCGCTGTCTACAGTGAGATTGCCGTACCCACCTTCATCCCAACTCAGAGTCTCAAACCTTGCATTATCCTCCTCCCACCCTAGAGTGTACAGTGACACATTGAGTATCTTCTTGTTAGTATTACCCGTGTCGTGTACAGCACACCGACCATCAGACAAGAAGCCTATCCCGTGGATTTTCACTCCCTTGAGCACTCTCTGCTGCAGCTGCCCCTCAGCAGAGTATATCTCGATACCACGCTCTCCTTTGATATATCCTATAGCCATCCTACCGTCTGGTGTGGCAGCCATGCATTGCATGGAATTAGTAGCGGAGAACGCCACATTGGCTTTACATTCGCTATACTGTACATCCCCTAGCTTCAGTCCTGGTAACTCATGATTCTGTTCAAGTTTCAGCTTGCCTGCTTGACCCGAAACCTGTAGTACCCTTTCACTTGATGGATCGTCCTCACCAAGGACTTGTGTTAACTGCTCGCAAAGCGCTTCACGAATTGATACCGTATTTACTTCCAAGGGTGTCTGGCCGCTGTTGATAACCAGAGAATTAGCATTAATCAGTCTTTCAACTAACCGTTCATCCTTGATTTTCATCTCATCAAACTTCCGACAGAGGCCTTCTTTCTCCGCCTTACACTTCCTATCGAAGACTTGTTTCTCTTCTTTTAACCTTTCGATCGCTTTGTTGTACGTTGTGTCATTCTTTCTGCTTAGCTCGTCAATGTGATTGACTGACTTTCGTCTCTCCGTCTCGATGAGTTCAACATGTTTCACCACACTTGATATTTTTGCTTCGGCTTTCTCCCGGAGAGAATCAGCGGTGCAGGAATACAAATCTTTATACTCGTCAACACTCATCACATTGTGACCTTTCTTGCGATGTGTTAGCGTCCTACATCTCACACAGATGAACTTCTTACACGTGATGCATACATCAGTGCATAATTGGTACTCACTCTCCCCGGCCTTGTGCTCTTGACATAGGACTCTTCTCTTTGGCACCCCTTCGCCATGTTTCATATCATCCGCACTGACGACAACATGGCTTACATTTATTTTTAATTTGCTATGGATCTCATGACAGTCGTTGCATAAGTAATGCTCACAGTTAGAACAATAGTAGTCCGCTATTGACCCACTCTCACAATTACTGCAGTGCTGAGCACTGCTTGTAACGTCCGAGACAATGGTTTTCAAAGAAAAGTTTGTCGGTAGACTCGAAACACCACCATCATTAAGCGCAGTGGCATTACGGCAGACCGAACAAGAAATAGACCTTGCTTGTGTAGATGGAAGACTGGCCGTCAAACATGCTTCGCAGAATGTGTGTCCACAGACAAGCTGCTTTGGCTGGGTGAGGAGCGAAAAGCAGATCGGGCACTCCAGGTTCCGCATCACAGCGCGTTCAAAGGTTGCCATCTGTTGGGAAAACAGCAGGACAAAGGGAAATAGGAGAGGTTAAATAGGGCTCCAATCTGATTGATCGCAATAATACCCATACGAACATAAACATAAATGTGACTTTTTAATGCGTACGGAAATGTTCATCCCAAAGCTACAATCCTGAATGAACAGATGAACAAATTATATAGGACAAACAGAATTAAGTAAACTATCAGGGAACCAACATGGCTGTTTAATAGTGATACGGTCTTCATATATGATAAAACAAGAATGTGTACATCCAAATTTAATGAGAAAAAACAAAGCGACAAGACAATACAAGTTATAAATGGCGTGTATAATGTTCTGAAAACTGTTATTTCCATGTTTCTGCAAGATTTTTCAAAGAAAAAGTCAACTTTGCACTTAAAGTTTGCAGTTTTGAATGAGCTTCCGTTTTGCCAAACGTTTTCACCATGATAGGTGGATAGTTATGTCTTGTTGCAAATTAAGGTACAAAGATTTGATACTAATACTGGATTCGTTTTTATTATATCAAACTTTGCTTATCGATTGACGTTTTGTTTGAGCGATGAGACAATTCAACTGCCCGCTTCTTTAGGGGCTAGTCACTACACTGCTAGAACGTTGTGTAAACCTAATTTTCAACAACCGCTGTTTAACATATGAACCATCCAACTTGTGTTGATAACATTCAACAACCCCAGTTGTGTAAAGTTTACACAACTGTTGTTTGCATTTTTTCTACAACCGTTGTTTAGAATAAATTTTAAACAACCCTGTTGTTGAAATAGCAAATACAAAAATGATTGTACTATAAAACGGTTAAGTCGGAATCGAACCGGGGATCTTTGGGTTATAAGTCTAACACGCTACCGTCATCATCAACCGTCCATCAACCTCTGAAATGGACCCTAATGGGAAAAAAATGGCGTATCGCACTTTTTTAAAAATGGATCGTAATATGAAAGGTTTATTTTATTCATGCAAACTCGTAGCCATACGGCTAAATTGCGTAGCATTTACAGTGTAAAAATACATAACAACATTATACTAAAAAAAAGGCGCATCCAATTGTTTTAATTATTTATAAAAGTATCCAGTTTTAAAATCATTCAAGGATTATTGCAGAGAGAAAGGGTTGCACATACTACATTAAATAAAGTATATCGTGAAAAATCTCATGATTAAAATTACGCAGAGAAAAGTAATACAAAATAATGTATACTATGAATAATAAATAATTAGAGCACATTCCATGTCGTATCAAATTGATGAGTTGGAATCATAAATGCTACTAAGTAAGAAACCCCTAAAAAAGAACACCGTGTCACGTTTAACATCCATTCTTGTTTAAAGGGAAAGTTGAGTTTTGGTAGAGAGGGCGCTAGACTACTTAATTGGTTTGTGAGGTAATGAAAAACTGAGTGTTAAATTTGAAAGAGCATAATATTTAAACAATAAAATCATCTTTGTTTGATCAAAATCGGTTCAGAAACGGCTGAAATATCCATAAATATAACAATTTGTAATAAACCCGGAGCCCCGGGTTTATTAGAGAATTTTGAACCAGCCGTTAAAAATTCAAAAAAATGCTTCCTCTTTTCAAAAAGTTACAAAATACGTATTTAAATAGTTGTTGGTTATTTCTCTATCTAATCACTATTTCAACAAAGCATCACATGCACAATATTTTATTCAAAATGGTTGAAACCGATGAGTGTTTAGAGAGCGCCCTCTTACGTTTTAACGGCTCTTTTTGAATGATAACACGTTTTTGTTAAAAAAAGATACATCTAAAAGGAATGAGATTATTTATAATAATAGATTTGTTTATATTGATGGTCATGTTCCTTTTGATGAACAACTATTTAAAAAAAATGTTTATAAGTTGCATCATATTATTGATGAGGAAGGCAATATAAAAGTAAATGAGGAATTTCAAAGAAAGGGTTTAAATACTTTAGAAATCACAAAAATACAGCGTATTTTTCTTGGCATTCCCCCTTCATGGAAACAATTTTTAAATAAAAATACACACTCAAATATAGATAGGGAATTAGATATGGACTTTTTAATTTTTGAAAGGGTATATTTGTTAGATCAAATTACTTCAAAAATTATATATGCATTTTTATTAAATAAGAGAGTAGAAAAATCATATGCAGAACGAAATTTAGAGCAGATTTATAATATTAATGGGAAAGATATACAATCAATATTCGTAAGACTTAGAAAAAGCACTTTGAATAGTAAGCTTCGAGAATTTCAATTTAAAATGCTTTATAATATTATATATACTAAATTACATTTATATACATTTAAAATGGTTAATAGTAATTTATGTTCTTTTTGTGGTAAATATGAAGAAACTTACGAGCATTTATTTTGTCTTTGTGAGAAAGTAAAACCAATTTGGGAAGAGTGTGGGAATCTATTTAATTTAGTAGAGATTAAAAATATAAATTGGAAAGGTATCCATGTAGGGATAATTGAGTTAAACATAGGGAAGGAACAGTTATTAAATCATATAATAATTTTGATAAAATATATGATATTTATAGACAGTAAAAATAAAAATAAACCACCAACTCCTTTGGAGATTAAGAAAAGATTATTAGAAAATAGAAAGGAGGAGAAGAAATTAGCTGGAGATCGAGGTACTCTAACATATCATTTTAGAAAGTGGGACAATTTAAAATAGCTTCGTGCAGAACAAAATAGGGAAGGCGAATAGAAGCAATGAAATAAACATGGCTAATAATTGGTCGAGATTCTCACAAGATGTAGGCATGTTTTCTGTGGATGTGTGTGTGGGTGTCTGTGCACGCGTGTGTATGTGTGTATGTAAGTGCTTGTATAGGTGTTTTTGTTTTGTTTTTGTTTGTTTGTTTGTTTTTTTTTTTTTTGGGGGGGGGGGGAATATTTTGTTCTCTCCTATTTTCCCCTTTTTTTATGTTTATGCTTTCTTCATGCATGCATGTTTCATGCTTTATTTGATGTAAATAGTAAAAGTTAATTTGTACTATTTAGATGTGAATGTAAGATCATATTATATACAATTATGTAAACATGCAAATTATTTTATATATTAATCTTGTTATTGATTGTTATTTTGTTATTGTTTGGAGAAAATAAATATCTTTGGGGAAAAAAAAAAAAAAATGATCTTTACTACGTCGTCATTTGTAATTTTGTGTTCCTTTCTAGTTATAACTATTAGTTTGTAATGTAATGATGCAGGTTTTGGTTACTAAAATTCAGTTTCACTAAAACTGTACTCTCCTTACCAGAACTCAACTATCCCTTTAACAGACTAGCACAAAATGGGATGGGACTGTTTTTGTATCTGTTCGTTTTGGATTTAGTTTCGACACACACTCGGTAGTTTCTTAGGTTTCTGGTTTGTACTACAGGTGTGAACCAGTCTCTCGTGTTCGACTTGAAAGCATTGCGGGCAAAGGACAGACACATGTTCCCGGCGGCTAGAGAGAGTTTGCAAGTTAGTGGTTGAGAGAGCGTTCTCGTATGAACAATACCGGCTAGACAGAATAATCCTCAAAGCTCTCTTTTGTATGTTTTCGATGTCATTGTTTTGTGATTGGGTGAGAGAACTGTGCCACACAGGGCAAAAATGGCGTATCGCACACATATATTACAGCCACTCCGCAGAAATAAAAATCGTCGAAAACCTAGTACTGATCCGGTAGCTGAAAAGGCACCCTTTTTGTAGAAAAACGTCGAAACCTGTGAACCTGAAAAGGTACCCTTTTTTAGGTTTTAGTGCGATCAGTCCATGAAAAACACCCCTTTTTAAGGAAAACATCGACGACGCCGTATAGCTGAAAATGATACCCTTTCGACGCTTTTTTGGACGCGGGTGCGTAGCCAGTCATGTTGGGAGTGACCCCCCCCCCCCCCGGGGTGCGATACGCAATTTTTACCCTTAAGGGTCCATTTTTAAAAGGTGCGATACGCCATTTTTGCCCATTAGGGTCCATTTTTAAAAAGGTGCGATACACCATTTTTTCCTATTAGGGTCCATTTCAGAGGTTGATGGACACATGTGGGTAGCACTTGTGTATGAGAGTGACCACCCCACCCCTCCCCCCCCCCCCCCCCCCCCCCCGGTACCGTCTGCGCTAACTCGTTTCGCTTGATTTGCGATGAGACAAAAGGGGTTTTGTCGCGATGATTTCGCGGTCGAAACTATCACGTAATTTAACACTTTTCAACAGCGCTTGAACAATGGCCGCTTAACACAACCCTCCTTTGTACAACTTATCATGCTACAAGCTATATGTCCTGTCCGGCATTGCTCCACCCGATATACGGCGGTCAGTAGCCAGTAGCGTGGAGCGTCTAAGACAAAGTCAGGATAGCCGCCATCCATGTTATGACATCCAACCATCCCAGAAACGGCTCAAATCGAGGAAAAGCTTCCTACACTCTGTCCAACCCACTGACCTCTTCTAATGGACGGGCGGTCATGGCTCAGTAATTGAGGCCGCGGGCTGCGGGCGCGCGCCATGTTGGGACCATGGCCATAACAGCGGTTATTATATGCACTAACGTGGTAGTGCATTATACTTGCTACGGAGTTGTTGCTAACCATGGCATTTTTATATCCCTTTATCCCCCCCAGGAATGAAATATGATCATGTGAAGTAAATAGTCTTAGTGATTGAATACTAGCATGATTAATTAAAATTATCCAGCGTATTGAATCACAGCTCAATCAATGATAATTCGCCATTTGTTATGATGCTTACAGGTATATGCGCGCCGGCGTTGCCCGGAGAGATTCACTCGGTTTCCCGCTATTGACCCGATCTTATAACTAGGCTATTACTCGCCCCTAGTTTATCTCTTATTTTCTCCTTGTTTTTAACAAGATTTTGTTCCCCATGTAAAGAAAGAACTTTTCTGCTGTTTTCATTAATGTATTTAATTGTACCATGCGTTCATGCATCACTTTACTATACCATATGGCACGTCATCCTCGATCGTATATCAAAATATCATAAAAAGAAAGTCAATCTTTGTTTTCTTTCCTTTTCAATTTATTTGGTAACATGTCTTCCGCGTTCTTCCTGAGATTACTATTTCAAAGGGCACGCTTTGTGAGTTATGGTTCATAATGTTACCTTTATGGTTTGTTTTAAATCATTATGAACATCGATCAAGGATCGATCATGGAGGTTATAAAACACTTCTGAAGAAATTCGAAGTTCGACCATAATTATGCAACCTCTATTTATTAGATGTTATAAAAGTCAATACTTACATTAATTGGAGAGACATGTTGTCGTTTTTGTTGTTGCTGTTGTTTTGTGTTTATTGCCGTTCTTCATTCATGTTGAGCCAATCTGTTTTTCTTTTCTTCCTTCTTTTCTCTTTTTTGTTTCAACTCAAATTAATTGCTCCTTAAAAAAAAATACATTATGTATCTTTCTATATGCCCAGGATATACACATACCAATATTTCCCATCCGTAAACGATGCAATATAGATTAAAATTTGAATATTATTCAAATTACAATGGTAGGCCTATATATACGACTGAGTTACATTATTTTGAATATTTTCCAAGGAAGATTCAAAGTCATCCCATCTTTGTTGCCATTTAACATAATACTTTTGTTTCATCATACTATTTATTTCACTTTATTACAAATCGCCTTTTCCCCCCAAGCCATGTTTTGCTTCTCTATCAACCATTTCATTGCATTAATTCCACAATGACTAGTATCCCCTCAAAATTCACCACGATTCCTTGTAAATTCAAATGAGTGCATAATACCAATATTTCATATACAAATGTATCTTCTTTCATTATTTCACTTCTTATGGGCTGTAATTATCTTAATGAGTCACTGTCTCGACATAAAACCTTAGCCTTAGTATAGGCTTTATGAATTCAAACATACATTTTCAAAACCCAATCACTTATTCAATTATATCAAAAATACATTTTCAAGTTTCCAATCACATTTTTGTCATCTATTTGCCTGCCCGTATCTAAATCTCTTATCGATTTCACTTGTTTTATTTCAATATTGAAACAAATCTATCGGTACAGTACCCTATTTATAATAAATGTAGCAACCTAATATGCCTAATATATATGTGAAATATAAGAGGTAAACTATAATCTTTTCTGACACAAAACATAACACATGGGACTATAGGCGGCTAAATGACTGCAAACAACTCGGCTATGAAACGTGATTTAAGCCTTTTGTATGTCATTGTCATTTCGATTTGTACAGCCAAATGCCATGTAATGTGCCATCCCTAAAATTAATCTGAAAAATGTTTACGAATGTTACACACTATCAACAGCGTGTTATCGACGGTCCATGATGATGGTCCCAATATGGCCGCCGTGCGCGCGCGGCGGCCTCATATTTGAATGGCCAATCAATGTGCAGCCGCCCGTCCATTAGTAGAGGTCAGTGGTCCAACCGCTGACCGAATCCCCGCAGGTGGCCAGACGTAGGCTTTGGGAGGTGAGGCGCAGCAGTAACCGCCACCATGACAAGCTACCTCTCCCTATTAAGGAGCAGTTACCCCCAGGACACAAGCAAGACTGGAAGACATGGAAGTCCCTCAACCGACTTCGCACAGGGATGGGTCGATGCAAAGTCAACATGAAAAAGTGGGGATACACAGATGATGACAACATTAACTGCGACTGTGGCACATCACAAACCATGCAACACCTCCTTCAGTGTCCTAACCCTGAGGAACAGTGTAGTCAAGAAGAATGAGACAGCCCTGCGATGTGCAAAGTCATGGCCAAATATTTAATATTCTAGACTAGTAGTGTAGCGTAGTGTAGAGTAGAGATGTAGGATACGAAAGAAGAAGACCTAAAGTTGTATAAAAAGATTCAACAGCCATTTTTTACACAGCGTTTTAACAGTGTAGCGGATTCCACGGCTTGAGATCCCGGGGGGGGGGGGGGGGGGGCACTCGAATTATTTTTTGACGGGGATGCCGCACGGATCTCTGAAATAGGGGTCTTAAGAGCTGACTACAAGCAAACAATATAGGGTCTTTGGAGCTACAAAAACCCTGAAACGGGAGTTAAGGGGTCTAAGGAGCAGACTAAAACTTAACAAATACATAATGGAGCTACGGAAACCCTCAAAAAGGCTCAAATGGTGGTCCAAGGAGCTGACTAGAAGAAGAATAATGGACTTGGCGCTACTCAACTACCTAGCCAAGTCATTCAGGGGGTTTATGGAGCGGCAAGGTTTGAAAAACGGGTATCTTTAGAGCGGCAATCGGGTGTGAAAACGGGGTTCTTTTAAGCGGCACATACCCGTCTTACATTATACATGAGTGCCCTCCCCCCGGGCTTGCGATGACCTACGAGGTGTATGAAAGATAGATAGTGTCAACCACTTTAATAGCCGTGCTGTTTACCCTTTATGATTGCGATAATAATAAAGATTGCCATAGATTGTATCTATTGAATCAGAAGATATCTGAACAGAGTACATTTTTGTCGGGTGTATACGACTAGCATAATACACTCTCAATTTCATATAATTAATGACTGTTACAAAAAGTAGATTGCCCGACTTGGTTAAAAAATAAAAACGTATGCACACGATTAGAAGCAGTGTGTGATTCATTGCATTTGTATATAAGTACTTTATCACACTGCCAAATGGCACCTTGATTTACAGAGGCTTGCCTGAATTACTTAGGATTAAAGAGGGCGCTGCGAAAAATAATTTTTTGTGAGATATTGAAAAACTGAGTGTGAAATTTGAAAGAGCATACAATTTTAATGACACAATAAACTTTGATCAAAATTGGTACAGAGACGGCTAAAATAACGGCTGGAATACTTCTGGGGCTCAGATTTATTCGATGATTTAAACAAAAATACAAAAAATGCTTACATTTTTTCAAAAAATTTCAAAAGCGGTTTTAAAATAGTTTTGTATGATCTCTCTATTTAATCATTACTTCAACAACACATCACATGTATAATTTTGTGTGAAAATGGTTGAAACCAATGCTTTTTTAGAGAGCGCCCTCTTGTGTTTTAATGGCTCTTTTTGCATGATAACAGATAACATGATAACACATTTCAAAAGAGGTTTTAAAATAGTTTTGTATGATCTCTCTATCTAATCATTACTTCAACAACACATCACATGTATAATTTTGTGTGAAAAGGTTGAAACCAATGCTTTTTTAGAGAGCGCCCTCTTGTGTTTTAATGGCTCTTTTTGCTTGATAACATAAAATAGAAAGGAGGAGAAGAAATTAGCTGGAGACCGAGGTACCCTAACATATCATTTTAGAAAGTGGGACAATTTAAAATAGCTTCGTGCAGAACAAAATAGGGAAGGCGTACAGAAGCAATGAAATAAACATGGCTGATAATTGGTCGAGATTCTCACAAGATGTAGGCATGTTTTCTGTGGATGTGTGTGTGGGTGTCTGTGCACGCGTGTGTATGTGTGTATGTAAGTGCTTGTATAGGTGTTTTTTGGGGTGTTTTTTTTTTGGGGGGGGGGAATGTTTTGTTCTCTCCTATTTCCCCCTTTTTTATGTATGCTTTCTTCATGCATGCATGAAGTAACCAAACCTGGACAGTAACATTATAAACTAATAGTTATAACTCTACCATGCTCGAAATGTATATAC
This sequence comes from Echinarachnius parma, assembly GCA_037951105.1. Lineage (NCBI taxonomy): Eukaryota > Metazoa > Echinodermata > Echinoidea > Clypeasteroida > Echinarachniidae > Echinarachnius > Echinarachnius parma. Next base: position 32,700 of record JBAMJV010010070.1, read on the forward strand.
AATTACAAACGACTACCAAGTAAAAAGCCTGTTATTCAAAAAGAGCCATTAAAACACAAGAGGGCGCTTTCCAGAAAGGCATTGGTTTCAACCATTTTTCATACAAAATTATGCATGTGATGTTTTATTGAAATAATGATTAAATAGAGAGATCATCAACAACTATTTAAAAAAAAACGCTTTTGAAAATTTTTGAAAAAGTGCAAGCATTTTTTAAATTTTTTGAAAAAATCATCTAATTATTTGGGCCCCAAATAATTATAAGATCAGATATATTTATTGATATTTCAGCCGTTTCTGGGTCGATTTTGACCAAATAAAGTTTATTATGCCATTAAAATTGCATGTTCTCTCAAATTCGACACTCAGTTTTTCATTACCTCACAAAAAAATTGTGATGTGCAGCGCCCTCTCTACCAAAACTAAACTACCCCTTTAAGGGCAACTGTCGTATGTCCGTAGATCCGACACAGTCACGTGATAGTTCAAGTTCAGTTTCATTAGATTCAGTTCATATTTCCATATGTCATACATAATCCATAACACGAACATTACAAGTAAGTGTTTCAAAGCATTGTAGGAGGAGTTATCATCCATAAAATAGTGGTAATTCGTAAGCCCATTATGGCATCAAAAGTCCCGCCGAAACCAGCTGAAATACTGTGACGTCATATTATGTGCAAGTCAGCATTAGCAGACGATATCCGATATATAACAGAATTTTGACAGCTTTAGCATAATTTGACTTTTCTTTTGTTAGCAGAATTGTAGCAGAATTCTGATTAAAAATAATATTCTTCCGAAAGCTTCCAATATCGAGACCACATTTTAGCGGTCTAGACCATCATTACCAATGGTCTCGGCCTCGAACATTTTGAAGGATCCTGGTCTAATTGTCCTCGAAAATTGTGAAAAATCCTGGTCTCGGTCTCAAGAATTTTGAAAGTTCTCGGTCTCGGCTTCGAAAATTTTCTACGGACACCCCCCCCCCCCCCCACCCCCCCCCCCCCCCCCCTCCGCCCTCAAATTTGACACTCAGTTTTTCATAATCTCACAAACAAATTATTTCGTGCAGCGCCCTCTATACCAAAACTGAACTACCCCTTTAACACCCAGTATATTACATGTACTAATTTGTCGCGACAATTCTGTGCAGAACATGTTGCCCGAATAATTACAATATAATATATCGCATGCATTCCTGTTTCATTTGTTTAGAAGTATATTTACCCAGTTGTCCCCATTTTCAAAAATCCCAGTTAGAGCGGCTGCAGTCCAATCATAAAACACTCCCACAGTATACGCCATATGCCATCCCCTGATAGTATATTGTTTTGTGTCCGTCGCCAACTTTGTTCCCGGCCGAGACCGCTTGCCTACATTGTTTTGAGACCGAGGGAATTGTGGGAGGACTTCAAGTAAGTATGCTTTATTTAACGGGACTTAGTAATATTGTCCAAATCCTCAAAATCCAATTGGAATTCTAGCGGTTCCCTCATATCTTGTAGTATTCTTATTAACAAAAAAAGCATGGGACAGGTTTCGGTTTTCCAAATTTCCCTTTCGTTAAAAAGATATTTATGACTGAAGTGTTCAGATGTTAAATTATCCACTGGACCGTCAGAACCTCGTACAAATGAGTGCAATGAGTAAGTGAATGTCACTTTGCATTTTTTGCTCATTACTCGGCCATATAAAGTCCATTTAACTTGAAATTTTCACACAACACCCAGTGGACATATCAAATAACATCAATATACATTGTATCAACCACTCATCGCTTTTTGCACATATCACTTTAAACTGTTACGGATTTGGAATTCGAATTTCGACTCATGATGAAATAAACACTATATCAACGAACCTTTAAAAGTGCTACCAGTACCAGAGATCCTTGCCGTGTCCAAAAAGTGTAATCCTGTCGACGGGTCGACAGTCAAATCTTCATGCATAAACTTAGATATTTGTATTGGAAGTCCCGTATACATCCTCACTGGTAATAACAAATCTGAAGGTGACTGATAAATGATTCAAATACAACTTTTCCAAACAATGCTGCAAATTTGTATTGATTTCCTCAAATCAGGCTTCGTTCAAAATGGAAACAAGCTTTCTGATCTGATATGTGTTATAATCATTATGACTTGTTATGCCCATCCCTTTCTCGGTTAGGAGTCGGCCCCAAAACACTAACTTTACCATTCAGGCATGAACATCATCATTGCGTTTCAATAATTGATTTTGTTCCTGTATTGTGTAAACTTTGATTACATACATATCATAAATAGAAACTGCCTAATACACACATACTTGCGTTCATTATTCCCATTACCTGCCTCACTGGCGTAAATCTGTTCGGAAAGCACAATGCATTGGGGGGTCGAGCAATTGTTCACAAACCGTTTGTGAACAATTGCTCGACCCCCAATGCATTGTGTTTTCCGGACAGATATTACGCAGTGCCTGCCATAGAATAACGAATGCAAATGCTACCTCGGTAAGGAGGTAGCACAACAACCGCTTAACTATTCATGCATGGAAATTGACTTATTCGTTAGATTGTAATTCTTTGCTTGCGAGGTTGACGAATTATATAAATAGAAACTGCGTATCATGCATACATATTTGTGTAAATATTCACATCGCGTACCAGTTGATAATGACTTCAAAGTTCAAATACCACCAAACAGCCGCTTACTATCCATGGAAATTATCTTTATAAATGCTGACGTCAGTTCTTTTTTTGCAGAGGTTGAAAAGTTTACGAAAGGTGGCCGGGGAATTTGACATGATTTTTGTATTGAAACTTGTTACTATCAACCATCTCTTAATGCGAAAGAGTGGATTCTCCGCTCTAGATGTCGAGTGACATGCGTTTCAACTCTGAAAAGAGTTGAAATCGACTCTGAAAAGAGTTGAAATCGACGCCGCCGCGTGTTGAATAGGCGTTCGCGATGAGTTACCGTTTCAACTCCGAGAGCGAGTTGAACAAAAATCGAGACACAGCCACTAAGGCAGCCAATCAGTGATCATCTTTGAGTCACGTCACGCGCGCGATAAGGAAAATTTAATTCGATGCGCGCGGGAATTGTTTGCACCGCTGTACTAGCTCGCTCTTCGTCATCATTTTGGACGTCGGAGATCGAAGATTTAGGAGATCGAAATCACATTCAGACGGTTCTATAATAAAGGAGAACTCAGTGAGGACTTCCGCAAAACACTTGAAGGTGAGTTTTTATCATGATTTAAGTTTATACTTAGACAAATCAATCTTTCACTTTCGGCTTTCATTTATACGCCAATTTGCAAGCACAACGCAAACGTTACGGCGCGCACCAATGTAAGTGCGCGCGTGTGTGTGTGTGTGTGTGTGTGTTTGTACACGGGTGTGACTTGTCAAAAATGATGGTCAAGCGATTAAATATACATAATTTCATTTGCAACATGTTCAGGTAATTAGTATACTGAAATATTCTCTAAGTTCTAAAGATTATAGATGAACAGAATAATCGGTGTGAAAACTGACTCATCTTGCAAATTCTCCTCAATATCTTACTGGTGGTTCAGGGTGGTTTCTTTCAATATTATAGACAGTGATACTCTACTCTCTAGTCTAGCCTAGTGCGCGTAGTGGAAATACCAAACCGGCTCGTTTTATTGCTGAATATATACAAATAGTCTAAAGACTTCATCACTTATTCACATATCAACTTCACTATATAATTTAATATTTCCTTGGCTTTCATACCAGCCATATTTCCAAGCACATAACCCATTCCTTGAGTTATAATTTAATCAAAATCCACAACTAGCAAACACAATTACCACTAAACGCGCGCGCGCCGATCACTCACAGTCACAGAGTCCGTTTCAAGTAAATTCATGCACAAATTCCTTACAAATTCCCTTATTTGTAGCTCATCTATACATAATACATCAATTCATATATCAAGCCTTCTTAACAATTCAATTATCTATCATATAAGCTATAATTTATCTCATACTTTGCATTTAAATAACAGAAAACTACAAATAAAGGTTGTTTCTAATCAATTACTGGCTCCGGAAGATGCTCATAATTTATGCAAATGAGCTTTATGCGTAATTTGCATATCATGTGTTTTGGAGTCGCTAAAAAGTATGAGTGGAACTACGGTAATAAACATGCTAAGTTCTAACCTTTGAAAGCAAAGTATCGCTTCTGAACTATTCACATACTTTGTAACAAATATCAATCTTAACTATCCGGTATATAACATTGTCATATCATTTGACAATAAAGAGGAATTTAATAAACAATTTCAGAAAGCTTTGTAACAAACGTTTATACCCGTAATGCCTACGCAAATATCTGTGTTGTGCGTCGTACAATTAACACAGCTGTATCTCAACTGCACTGTCGTTCTAAAAATGCAATACATCAACAACCACAATACGACACTCATTATTCAACTCATCATCACAAGAATCATATCGAATCAGTAACACTGTCAAGTAGTCAACACTAATCTATAACTTTACCTGGTTTGTGAATTAATCCATTCTTGTTAATCTTCCGTTTCGAGCCAAAGTTTAAGTTCACAATCAAAATATTTAATAATGTAAGTGTTGCTAGTCTTAATTATAGACTTATCAAATATACGCGCCGTGGCGCATATATAATTATTAAAGGGGAATTCCACCCCAGAAATGTGATGTTTACTATAAAATGAAGTAAATATGAAGAATCTTGATCGAAAATCTGAGCCCAAACGGTAGAGCAATAAAAAAGTTATGACAGGATGAACTTTGCTCCGAGTTTTAGTATCGTTCGCAATTGCTATCGATCGTGACGTCACTTGCGAGCTGCAGCCATTTTGACTTCTACATGGAAATTTTACAAAATTTAAATTTTCTTCATAACAAAGCAAATTTATGAGCTTACAAATTCCAAAGAGGTTGGCCCATCGATATTCTTCTATGAATTCGTGAAAACAAGCAGAGAAAAATTAATTTTTAGCAACGAAAATGAGAAATAAGTGTATTTTCATGTACTGAAGCCATGGCGAGTTGCTCGTCAATGATGTTGCACATGGCGGCAATTTTGAAACGATCGCTCATTACTACATGATGTTCAAATAGGTATAACTCCCGTGTTTCTTGTCCGATTTTGATCAAATTTTCACCAATTATGCCTCTTATTCTGCTTATTCAAATAACGAATTGTTTTTTCAGGCCCGGAATACCCCTTTAATACTTTGGGTACTGTATTCCATTTCTTAAATGTGTTTTTTTAAGGTAAATGTTCCTCTCAAATATGTTTAGGCCTTATAGTTATAGTACTAGGTAAACTGTCCCTTTTGGAGGTCTGCATTTGTTTTGATCTGTCAGCAGTGACGTAGCGTGGTCGGACTGATTGGGGGGGGGGGGGGGGGGGGGGGTGGGGGGGGGGGCACACCTTATGTATTTCTTTATTTTTTTTCAAAAAATGTCCCCTTATGTTTTCTATTTTTTGTTCAGAATTATTGGGGGGGGGGGGGGCACGTGCCCCCCCCCCCCGTGCCCCCCTGTAGCTACACCACTGTCTGTCAGTCACCATACATTTTTAATGGTTGTACAAGTTCTCATATTTTCATTTGATTGCAGATTTGATTGATCACTCACCGACACACACTGCATCCCAGATGAACGACAGCTGGGATCAAAGGGATACCCGATGACACACCCAGCTGCAACATAAACGTAAGCAGTATGCCAGCCTACAATAGAATGAAGAAAGGCAACCGCGCAGATAAACTAGACATGCACGAAGACGAGCGATACAAGTGCGAAGCCGACAGAGACAACCATCAAGACGAGCAAAACGACCTCGAAGATGAACAAAGGCGAGCTAAGCAGCCGCAAAGACCAGCGAGACAAGTGCTAAGATAACAGCGACGACCAGCAAGACGACCACGAAGACAAGCGAAGATGAGTAAGACGACCACCAAGACGAGTGAAACAGTCGCAAATATGAGCGAGACAAGTGCCTAGGTGACAGAGACGACCAGCAAGACGATCGAGATGACCACGAAGACGAGCAAAGACAAGCACGAAGACGAACAGGCAGCCGCAAAGACGAGCGAGACAACCGCAAAGAAAACGAGTGACTCGAAGACCAGCGAAGCAACCATGAATGCGGCTTCGACAGTAACCTTGACGAAACCAACTTCAGTGAACCGAACACCAGCTTTCAGAGTCCGTGCAGAGCTGACACTTATCGCTAGCCCAACGATCATGGCGTTCGCGACACAGGCCACAACCCGGAGGATATGCGATTGTGATATTTTTTTTTTTTTTTTTTTAAATTTATTTCCAAACTCATGGGCGGAACACCCTATCAGCCACAGGCTGGTTTTCGTAGGGGTCCTTACAATAAAAATACATAACATATGGAATAACATATGGAATGTGAACGTTGAACTGCATGGTTTGGATGAATTTTTGTATAAAATATAAACTTGAAATTACTTTTCAAAAGGAAGAAGTTTTGTCACCTTCCTTGCTCATGAATCCATACATTTTAAATACATAGGCCTACAAGAACATGCCTGTAGTAGTCACCAACCTTCTACAATGGCCACTTTTCTAGTTTTCAGTAGGTGGTCACTATACACATGTTTGACTGTGTACTACTGTAGCTCAAGACATTGCTGCCCCCGAAGCCAGAATCAATCCAATTTTGATACAGATCTGCCTATGTGAGGGGCCAGATTAAATCCAGGAAACATGAACATGTCCCTATTTAAAGGCTTTAACTATGATATTAAAATGTCCTGAATATAGATCAATTATCTGCCAACTGTTTCTTACCTTTTGCAAGGTGGTGTGATAATTTGTTAGGTATAATGCATGAAGAACAATTGTTTTTTTTAAATCGAATTAACTTCCAATGTGAAGAAAAAAGACTTCTTAAGATTGGGATGAACATTGCTTGGGCTAAAACGTGATGTTTAGGACTTGGGCCCACTGTTTTATGAAAGGCTGCATGATTATGTTGTTGTGTATAAGTATTATTGTAATTGTTTTAATGGTAACTTACAAGTTTTAATTTTTCGTTTGCTTCTCCAAAATTGTATACTATCCTGTTAAATTATTGCCCAACGGTTGGTCCCCAACATGTATTCCTATTGGATGTATTTATGAATTTTAGACCTGTTTCTGAACAGATTATTATGAAACAAAGTCCGCACTGTCTCTAACATTGTGTGCCATTTCACATAGTTGTTCATTATCTCACATATTGATAAAAGGGCCCTGTAAAGTAAACCAAAACTAAATTATTCCTTTAAATGTATTGTGATGATGTTACAATTTATATCCAACTGTTCTTGAAACTTGTGATGAACATTGTATTACTGGTGACCGATTATATTACTGAAATGGCAAGCAGCCCTTTAATTGTCCTAATTCCTTAGCAGAACTAGAGGGTTGACTGTGAAAGGAAACAAAATAATATCTCTGCATGTGCAAAACGTTTTAACTGGCCACCAGTAGTCTTTGTCTTTTTAGACTAACCAATATTGAAATCATCTTGTTCTGAAACATGATATTACTAAGGTAATTAGATTTCCCAAGTTGTGTTGTATTGCAAATATCTCTTCACCCATTGCTGTTTTGCATGAACTTGTAGATTGTTTGATGCTTGTGTGTTTTTATATATACAATGTGTATTTTAATGTTTATATTTCAAATTGAATTAAAAGGAAATTAAAATTTCTTTAATCAGGAAAGTTAATATGTCTTAGAAAGTTTAGTATTGAAGTAGAAGAGTGAATACAGTGTAACCTCGTTACAAAGAGCTCTGATAAAACAAACCATTTATAACAAAGTCATTTTGCTTGTCCCAGCCGTTGTTTAAAACAAAATGTTTTAACCCTTTGTTTTATAACAAGGTGATTGTCTTAATCGCAAGGATCTTTTTGTAAAGAGGTTTCACTGTAGCATAATGTTGTTGTGTACCCCATACAAACAATGTATGCCCAATGGGCAGTGGTTCACCTTTTGTTTTCACTAAAACATGAGGGCAAGGCAAATCATTCTATTCTATTGCTAGTACATTGTTTTTGTATGTTATTTTTCGAGGGGAAAAAAGATACAATCAATTACCTTGTTAATACCCTAAAATAGTTTTGCAAATTATTGTTTTGATTTCCTTTGGGGCTCATTCCAGCAAAATGTGAACCATCACACAGCATGTGTGCACGATACATTGTTCCATTGAACACAACAATTTATTTCCATTATATTTTGTTTCACAAACTGCATTTTCAATGTAAGAATGATTGTATGCCTATATGGGACATTATGTGTGTTTATGTGCGTATGTTTGTTAACATGTATATGTGCATGTGGATGAATATCTAAACCCCAAATTGATAGATTTTGTAATCACCCCATCCAGCTTGAATGATTTCCACTCCAGAATGAGAGTTAAAACAACATTAACTCTGCATTAGGAGTGGATTCCACTCCAAACGAAGTGGTCACTAATATGGCTCCCTAAGGAGTGAACAAGGGAGTGGATCTTAACTCCCTTAAAGAGTGGACAATTTCCACTCTAGTTTGGAGTGAAAAGGGGGTCAACTCTGGGTTAGGAGTGGATTCCACTCCAAACGAAGTGGTCACTAATATGGCTCCCTGGGGGGTGAACAATGGAGTGGATCTCAACTCCTTAAAGAGTGGACAATTTCCACTCTAGTTTGGAGTGAAAAGGGGGTCAACTCTGGGTTAGGAGTGGATTCCACTCCAAACGAAGTGGGCACTAATATGGCTCCCTAAGGAGTGGACAAAAGAGTGGATTTCCACTCCAATACATTAAGAGAGATATAGATCAACACCGTCTTCCATGAATACACCCCCATAACTGTACTATCCCTTTAAATAGCACCGCACAAAAGCAGGAATGCAGCTGCTGGTAGTCACAATGGTTTAAAAATATCTTATTTTTTCAAATAGTAATTTAGTTCCTTAAACAGTTCACTTTGTACCACGGTTTTCGCGATCATGTATCTTATTCAGTTGCACATGCTAGTCGTATCAAAGATGAATGTATTGTCCCAGTCATACGTACTCGTAAATCACTCCCGTAACTAAAAGACACGTATTGGTATTATTGTGGTATAATCATACTTCTAAAAGAATACAACAAGCCCCTAAATTTTGAACATGAAATCCTTGATATCTCACGTCGTATATAACTATGCAAACAACCAAAATGATTAATGAATGGCATAATTTGTGTCGTCACTCCTCCAATGCATGTATTGCTTTGAATTATCACTTGAAATGAAATATAGGGGTAATAAGACCTCAGAAGACCTTAGCGGTTTACATAAAGAAAAACATGAGTATGAGTTAGATTTGACTATATTAGTGGAGTGACATCCCTGTCTATAACTCTTGCTTTCCCATTGGGAAATTACATTCACACTGGGAGATAAATTCAATTTGCTTCCTCTCATCTGTCAAATTATTCTCCAACTTACCTTTTCCATTTTTGTCTCCCTTTTTTTAACCTTTCTCTCATGGAATAAATACAATTGTTTTTTGGGGACTTCTTTTAGAGCTTGCCTGCATGAAAATAGCAATCTAAAAATGTGTTTTGTATTGAACGCTATACAAACTTATCAGGGCTCTTTGATGATTTATTTATTTATTTATTTATTAATTTTTTATTTTATTTTATTTTATTTATTTATTGATTTTTAATTTTTTTTTTAAATTTTATTTTATTTTTTATTTTTTTTTGAGGGGGCTCTTTTTGGCATTTCGGGAGCTATTTCGATATGAGCCCCCCCCCCCCCCCCCCGTGTAATTTTGTTTCCACTTTTATCTCTTGCTTTCCCATACTCCACTATCCTTCATTTTCTTTTCAATCATCTCATCCTTCTACTTCAATCCTTGAACATTCCATGCACAAGTAAAAGAAAAACAAATGGTGAAAGTGAAGGTTTACATGTATTCAAAACACTTATTGTCCTTTATTTAATTGAATCATTCAACTGAATATCATATACCAGTTGAGAATAGGGAAATATGTTTGGCATAGAAACAAAAAAGATAGAGACCATAGGAACAGCAGAATGTAGACGCATTTTAAAACAACTTCAAGTAGAAATTGTTTTTCTTTTAAAATACCCCTAAAAAATAAATTTCAGGATTTTATTTAGATGAAAAGTTTGGTATGGTAATCATATCATAGTCATGTATTGAATAAATACGGGTGTTGGTTATTTTTCAAGTCTGTTGCAGAATCACACAGATAATTCTTTACCGATCACAATGCAATAGCATATAATGTCAAAATTATGCACAAAGTAAATATGAATCATATTATGTGTAGTTATTACAACTAGATGGATCTTCGACTATGCGCAGTCATACGGACGAGACAACCCCAAAACATAATGGGTGGAATTCACAAAGGAGGTTTGTAGGAGGTTTATACAAACCATGGTTTATCCATGGTCTACATCTATGGAGTGCCATTTGTAGACTGATGGAGAAAGAATGTAAACTCCTTACTTGTCAACAATGTTGATGGTAAACATTTACAAAATGCACCAAATAAATGTGTGTCTTCTCACATGGTGAAATTTGCTGGTTAGCAAGCACTAACAGTCATATCATTAGAAATTATAAATTGTTTTACTTGTATACGAGCAGCACTCCATAGATGTAGACCATGGATAAACCATGGTTTGTACAAACCTCCTACAAACCTCCTTTGTGAATACGGGCCAATGCCTCTGGCCACTTCGTTGGCACAAGAAAAAACAGTGACAATCTGATGATCCCTTGCAGGCCTTACTATTTTTAGCTTCAAGTTCAATTTCCTATTCTTTCTTTTTTCTCAATATTTTTGTTTAACAAAAGGTACCAACAGCTAACGTTTATTTACAACTAAGTTCTGTGTTCTCAAAATATTGTACTTGAAAGATTATCTCGAGTTATGGTAGAGGGCTTTAGATTCAATCAAATAAAATTCAATGAAATTGACACAAAATAACATGAAAAGACAAATATATACATCCGTAAAATGCATTTGAAAGAAAATGTGAAAATGTTGAGTACCTAATCTTTAAATGAACTCGGTAATGTGGGACCCCAAAGTACAGTGCTAATGCGCCAGTGACACAAACATAACGCACAGCCCGCGCACTGAAAAATTTGCAATTTTGACCAGTGTGTTGTCGCAAACTAGGTGTGAGTCAGCATACATTACTCGTTTGTTGAGCGCGCTGGACCAACGCTATGAATTCGTCGTCATTAGCTGTGTGTGTCACGATTTTTTGTGCATAAATGACGCACCGATGATCTTATTTTCCATTTTTAAATAAATTTTAAATGCACGGGCCGTGCATCCCGTTTGTGTGACCGAGCCTTTAGTCCAACATGATCATGTCGTTGGTGTTTCAGTTGACATGCTATATTGTTAACATTTTGCTAGTCCATTCTACTGAAATAACCACTCAGACCAACATGAAACAGGCTTCTCTGGTGGAAAATGAATAAATAGTACTCAATATGATCTTTAATCCTTCCTCTCAGTATTCAAGTAATGGAAATACTATATGAGTCATCACACATATCAAAGTTATACATCACTAATTCTCAGAAATTTTAAGTAATGGCTAAATGTAATAAGGGCATACCAAGACGTGCCCACGACTACCAAAGCGTGCCCAGACTTGACTAAAAGAACCGATGTTCTATACAAATTGTAAAGAGCATCGTTTTTTTTAGTCATGCATGCCATGTCGTAGGCACGCGTTAGTAGAGAATGCCAAATTAATGGCCCGGTCACATATCAACGGATATCGGAAACGTATGCCCAACGAATAGACAATTTGCGAAATTAAATTATCCGGTGATGAAAGTCGTCTCCATTGCTTCATGTACAAAACATAGAACAACGTACATCACCGGACAAGGAACGGACAAGAAACGGATGGAAAATTTAGCTCTCCGTTTGACATCCGTTTGCGCAATCCGTTGATATGTGACCGGGCTATAAGTAATGACTAAATGACTGAGCACTCATTTTCACTGGATATAATAACATTGTATAATGCCAATATTATATAGATTACTTGAGGGTGGTTTGTGGAAGTAAAAGTCAGTTTTCATAACTGCTGTAATAAACCATTCATCCATAAAACATGTTCTGACCAAATACTGTAAAACTCTGTGTATATGACTGTAGTCATGTTGAATGTGTATAACACATGGTTTAGGGTATGACAAGAACTTACAGTCAGTTGTAGCATTCAGCTAAATATAACTTTTTCTCACACAAAAAATATTGGTTACAGATGTAAACATTGCAAGTTTATTGAGCAGTAATACTGCTGCTAATGAATATTCATACATTCGTGAGCAGCAGTACTAATTAAATATGCAATTTTCTAACCAGTGGTTATAAATTTTGCTTATAATTAAAATTAGTTAGTAGTAAATTTAGAAAATTGCATTATATTTAGTGAGTATTGGTGCTCATGAATATTCATGAATATGAATATGAATATTTATGAGCACCAGTGTTACTGCTAAATAAATGTGCAATTTGTGTACTAACCACTATTTTTATGTGAGAAAATGAGTGATGAATGATACATTAAACATTAAGCTTTTGTTATGCCCTAGACCAGTGATATAAGCATTCCAACAGCACTTCAGGGTTAAAAAAAAACAAAAACAGGGTTTCCCCCCCCCAAAAAAAAATAAATAAAATAAATTAGAATAATAATTTTAATTTTTTTTTTTTTTTTTGCTGTGAAAGTTGGGGGTGTGTTTTATACACGAGTGCGTTTTATACACGAGTGCGTCTTATACACAGAGTTTTACGGTACATGTATTGGACTAGGGTACGATGACCACTGATTTGTGAACCAAGCATCATCAGATAATTTAACCCATTCTCAGGTTACAATAATTACTTGAGCTGGTACAAGTCTATGGAAAATGCATTTTATACAGAAATCAAAACAGTCTTCATTGGGTTTAACTTAAAGTAATCCATTACCTTTGTCAAATTCAACCAAAATTACTTGGAACTTTCACACTTCTCCTGTACCTGCTTGTTTGGCTTTTGGTAATAGGTGAATGAAACAGGTTTTGATTTTTCAAATGTCTCTCTTATGGCAATATTTATGGTTGAATGAAAACTCAAAAGCGTTTCAGTAATGCTACAGTCACAAATGGTCCAGGCGCCGTACGATTTTTCTCCCTACGGCGGATTTTCTACGATTTGGGGAAATCGTGATATCGTACGATGTCTGTGGTATTTTAGAGTAGCAGTCACATATTCTCCGGGCCCCGCACGATGACCTTTGTCTTAAAATAAAACATAAATCGCACGGCCCCCGTGAACACAAAATAAGTGCCTGTATGGGTGCCTTACGGTACTCTTACGGTGACTCCACGGTACCCGTACGATTTGAGTGGCCAAATATTCAGTCTCAAAATCGTACGATATTCAAAAAAAGGCTGCGATGTCCGTGCTGTGCCTGTGCGATGCCCTTGTGGTGCCCGTGCGATGCTCTCTACGATGTGTCTACGGGCTTACGGCAAGTAAAAAATTGTACGATGCATTTTTTGTTTTAACTCCGCGTTAAACAAATTTTTTATATCGTACGGCGAGGAAAAATGCAACGGCGACCGTACGATAGCCACGGCACCCGTGCGGGCGCCGCAAGATTCCCGCAAGATTTCACCTAAAAGTGGCATCGTACGGGCGCCGTAGCCCAAATCGGACCATTTGTGACCGTAGCATAACGCGTTTCAATTGTAGTAAAAGTCATTGGGCAGTAGGTGATACAAATCTGACTTTTCATCAATCAATCAAAATCAAAATCAATTTTCCCTTTTTTTTTCGCTAGGCAAACAGTGTTCTTAAAAAAAACAAAAAAACTATCACACATCATTCAGAAGAATCTTGTAATGATATTGGTATATGATTGAACTCTCAACAAATCACTTCCAGAAAAAGAAATCACTTATAAAGTGAATGGATGACTTTAATAACTATGATTTCTGTCACTGCTCATTATCATATTTGTCAAACATCAACGTTTTTTCCAATGACAATTTCACATAAGTTAGATTTTTAATTCCTGTGTTTTAAGTGAAATGATTTTGTAAGTTGTGATAAATAACAGAATGCATAAAACTAAAGATATGTTATAAAAGCCATTTTCAGCAGATCTACTAGTAGCACTAAAATGACTCTGTCCAACACACAAGGTTAAAAAGAGCAATTAAACGAGACCCCATCAGCTGTTGATAGACCATGAAATTGTAATTGTGAAGCAGTTCATTTTCGCTCTTTCCATAATGTTCTTCAGGGCACTGCATCTCGCAGAGGAACAGGTACGGGATGATACATGAAAGTCTTATCAATGATTGTCCGTACTCTTTCTGTTGGTGATTTTGTGCAGCGTCCATGTCCCTTTTCCGCTCATGATTTACAGTAAAATGTCTTTTACTGCAGAGAAAACGAGACAAGGGCAGATAACAAAAACCCTTTGTCTCATGTTCATGTTTTTCCAGGTGACAATATCATGCGGGTCATATTTCCATTTTCCTGGTAAACACCTTCCAGTCTAAAGCGTATAATTGTTGAAGAGGAGATAACAAGATGAATTCATAAATTGTCATGAATAATCGTCTGCGCATGTAGTTCTTCATCAGACGAGAGTGTATGCAGTTCATGTTCTTGTCCGTCTTGTAATCCAGTTCAAGGATAGATGATAAAGGGTAGGTTCAAAGTTCAAAGCATTTAATTGTTGACGAGAAAATAACAAGATGAATTCATCAACTGTCATGAATAATTGTTTGCGCATACATGTAGCTCTTCATCAGATGAAAGTTTATGCAGTTCGTATACTTGTCCATCTCGTATTCCAGTACGAGGACAGATGATAAAGGGATAGGTTCCATCTACAACCCCCCTTCATCTCTCCTCCAGCTTTGGCTTTGGAGGCTTGAATGTCATCCGGTTCTTCTTTTTCTTCTTCTTCTCCTTTTGGTCGCTGAAGTCTCGCCAGCTGTTCACCCGTTTGTCCCTGCCCTCCTGCAAGAGTGAAACAGACAAGAATGAAAGACACAGCATGATCAAATGTGACCTCACACCACAAAACGACCAATAAGTCGGGAAAAATGATTGTGCTAATTTGTACATGACAGTAAAGTAGAAGTCAATACCTTTAAAATGGTATATAATTTGTCATATTTGGACTAAGCGAACCCTCTCAAAATGAGCAGGCTGGAACATGGCTGAATCAGTTTTAAAGGGTACCACCACCCAAAAATAATATTCTTATTAAAGAAAGGTAACATCTTTAGTATTCCATTCCATCAACAAGTTCACAAAAATATGTTTCCAGAAAAGAAAAAAAATAATTGGAAACGCATCACCATTCCAAAGCATGCGTTCATGCGGTCTGAATTACGCAGACTGCTATGTGTGCAGTGAATTGCAATGCGTGCAGAGCGAACAAATCGCCCGGGAATCTATTGTTTACAAACGTGCGCGTGAATAGCTGCATCGGCGCACTCGCAAATGGTTGGCCCGTATGGAACCAGTAAATAGCAGTGGTTCCGTAAGTGGTGGAAGTTAATTGCTTTGTTTATGAATTACACAACCCTTTGCAAAATGTTGGGTATCTATTTGATATCACAAAACTGTACCAAAACATATAATAATGTGTTTTTCTTTGCCTGGTGGTCCCCTTTAACTTTTCAAGTTAGGGAGAAAACGGGCCGTTTCAAAGATTGGCGTCCATTCAAGCACTGTAATCTGATCATATTTATTTGATTAAAAATCATATTTAAACATGATTTCTGATGCTCAAAATTTCACAAAAGGTAGATTATGATACCCTTATTCAGGAAATACCAAAATCCTGAATTTCATATTTTAAACAAAATTTCGCTATATCGGCCAATAACAGACAAACTACCACGCCGACATAACAAACATTTTGTGGTGTAAGGTCAAAAAATATTCCTTCCAAAGTCAAGTATTTTGAGTAAATTTGGACACATTGGCCCGAATTCTCATCAGCAGCACAACTTTAGTGTGGGCTAAAAAGACAAAAAAATGCCGGAACTACCTGTTGAACCATTTCACATCCCTGTAATCCTGTTACCAGAGCTACCAACACTGACATTTAACAATCAGGGAGAATTAGGGAAATTTTTATCAGAAATCAGGGAGATATCTATTAACAACCATAATACTATTTCAATAACCAAGGCGATTGTCTGATGGGATGAAATCTGATGCAATAATCTATTAGTCTATTTTCAGGGAGTCTCCTGCAAAATCAGGGAGACTTAGCAGCTCTGTAAAATACACATAAGCAGGTCTCACCTCCCAATCCTTTTGCCACTCCTTCTTCTTCTTTGTCTTCTCCTCCTCCTCAATCTCCCCTTCTCTCTCTCGCTTCTTGATCCGCGCCTCTTTCTCTTCAAGCTCCTTCCTTCGCAGGGCGTAGTCTGCAAATAGCTTCAGGGTTGTTTTGCGTAGGGTTTCCTTGTACTGCAATACATAGATCAATATCAAAGTCAAAGTCACAGCATATTACGCATTTATCTCTATTTCATGAGCTAAAGATAGGTATAACTTTTATACATCTTAAAAGGTGGTTTGGTTAAATCAGATGTGCGGTGCCATCTTGTAAATGCCTTGCACACAGTGTCGGCAAACGGCTTCAGCGTTGTCTTGCGCAGGGTTTCCTTGTACTGCAATGCATATATCAAAGTCAAAGCATATTGGGTACATATATCTCTATTTCATAATCTACAAATTAAGAAATAAATGTTATCTGAAAGGTGGTTCGGTGGCTCTTTTTTTTTCAATCTCCTTCCTTCGTCGTAGAGCGTAGTCTGCAAATAGCTTTAGGGTTGTTTTGCGCAGGGTTTCCTTGTACTGCAAGATATCAATTGGATTCAAACATAGAGGAAACTGACTAGAAATATTTTAAATGATTGAAAATGAGCAAAGAAAAATATGCTTCGCTGGAAATCGAACCAGAGACCTCCGGATTGCTAGACTGGTGCTCAACCATTGGGCCACAAAGACCCTTGAATGGGGGACGTTCCCATGAAACCCTTTGTGGCTCGATGGTTGAGCTTCCTGATTTATATTTGTTTCTTCTGTCTTTGATCTGCATCTTTTCTTAAAATTTACCCATATAAAAGGCTGACATAACTACCTATATGATTTTTATTTGTGATAAATATAAGACATGTCTTAAAGCTGGCAGCAAATCCATGGTAAACAGAGAAGGGGGGTGTGGGGATGGTGATGTTGTTGTGTGTGACTTTTGCCCGAAGGGGGCTTTGAAGGGGGCAATACTTACAACAGGGGGTCATTCACTTCCCTCCTTGAGCCCTCCCAAACACAACTCCTGAAAGCTGTTTTTTGTTTTACAGTCAAACCTGTCTTAGTGGCCACCTGTCTATAGAAAGCAGCCAACCTGCCTATAGTGACCACCAAAAGTGATCCCCTGCAGAGAAAAATAATGTTATTGTACCTGTCTATAGCGGACACCTGTCTATAGTGGCCAATTATCTTGTTTCCCTTGTGTGGTCACTATACACAGGTTTGACTGCAGTTTCAACAAAATATAGCAGACACCTGTCTACAATGGCCAATTTTCTTGTTTCCCTTGGGTGGTCACTATACACAGGTTTGACTATATTTCAAACCAAAGAGCTTCAACTGACCTTGGTGGGATCATCTTCCTCGATGGCCGTGGGATGGCCGTCCCGCTTCAACTGCTTCCGTTTCTCACCAAGCTGCCCAAAAAAATGACACAAAATAAGTTTTAACTAGATGGATCTTCGACTGCGCGCAGTCGAAAATGATGCCTCCGCCATTACGCAATTTATTTATATCAAGCCCAAATCAACATGTACACAGAATTAATTCTGTCAACTCAATTTTGATGGTACTCTGTCTTTTAGATCTTGACGTATCACAATTATGAGCTATAAGTGACCTTGACCTTTGCCCTCATGACCCCAAAATCTAATGACTACAATTGTTCCCTATTATACATGTATGTACATTCAGGTATCAAGTTGGATTGAAATCTGATATTCAGTTCTTGAGATTTCCAATCTCAAGCTACTTTTACAAATAATGAGCCCTGTGACCTTTGACCTCATGACCCCCAAAATCTAATCAGTTCATTGGCTCTCCAAGGAACATACATGTACCAAGTTTGGTCAGAATCTGTCAATCCCTTCTTGAGATAACGCGATCACGAGCTATTTTTGCATATATATAATGAGCTCTGTGACCTTTGACCTTTGACCTCATGACCCCAAAATCTAATCAGATCATCGGCCCCCCAAGATAGATACATATACCAAGTTTGGTCAGAATCTGTCAATCCCTTCTTGAGATAACGCGATCACGAGCTATTTTTGCATATATAATGAGCTCTGTGACCTTTGACCTTTGACCTCATGACCCCAAAATCTAATCAGATCATTGGCCCCCCAAGATACATACATGACCCAAGTTTGGTGAAAATCCGTCAATCGGTTCTTGAGATAACGCGATCACGAGAACGGGACGTACGTACGTACGGACGTACGGACGTACGTACGTACGTACGGACGTACGTACGGACGGACGGACAACCCGAAAACATAATGCCTCCGGCTACTTCGTTGCGGAGGCATAAAAATGAATACTAAAAAATCCAGTTAGTAACTGCTTTGAGCCTTTATTGTAGGGCTCGACACCTAACACTTGCCCGGGGAAAGTACAAATTGATGTTGGGCAAGTAGCATTTCATAAAAAGGTCTAGTTTGCTTGCCCGATTGGGCAACTTAAATTTCTCTTCAACTGCGAGAGAAGAGTGCTATTCCATAATTGTAAATATCATGTAGAAGTAAGTGGGCAAGTCAAATTTGAACATTTATGATTTTACTTGCCCGAACGGGCTATTAGAGAAAAATGCTAGTGGGGAGGCTTGTCGATTGTTCTGATAACAATGGACCAGTCATATGATAATAATTTCTGAAGATGTTACCAGTGCTCAAAATAAGCATAGGCCCACTGGCTTGGGGCCACTCAAAATTAGCTTTAGGCCACCCAAATACATTGATGCTAAATTCCACTGGCCTGAATGGGCAACCAGATAATTATACACATAATTGCAGAGATGCCAACCTTCACGAACCAAAAAAAGTATTCCGAGAGGTAAAAAACAGTATTTTTAACCAAAACAAAGTATTTTCAGAGCAGCCTACCACTAGAGGAAAAAAAAAAAAAAAATTTCGCGAAGCCAAATTGGGCAGCAAAAATACTCATTACGTTTGCGTATAAAAGTTGGTTTATTCGATCACACAGCATTTTTATGAGTTTGTTTTGTTTATTTGTGTTATATTTAAATCATGTTACTCAAGTAACTAATTGTTTATCAGGGTTCAACATAATTCTGTTTGCCCTTTTCCGACCATTACTAAAGGGTGTTGGGGAAAGAAAAAAAAAAAAAGAAAAAAAAAATTCTCTTTTTGTTTCCTTTTCAAAAACATATTTTTTCCTTAGAAAACGTACTACCGTATTTACATCAGAAAAACGTACTAAATACGGCAAAAACGTACTACTTGGCATTTCTATTAAATTGTTGATGTTTTTCATTGCTTGGGTCACCTGATTCAGGTTTCTGGCCGCTACAATCACTTGCCCGACTGGGCCACAAGGCAAAAAGTTCATTTCTAGAATTGTGCTACAATGACTAGTTTCATTTACATACAGTATGTATGTTTCACATTGAATGAGGAAGGAATGATATGAGGTTCTATAATAGAGGTACTAATGACTTTGTAAAATGCTACGATATAATGACCAATCACACTATGAAATATATAAAGTAAATTATAATTAGTACTGCTATCATTTGTAAATTAGCGAAGTAATATGACAAAAGGGTTAATAAAGTTAAAGGGGACCACCAGGCAAAAGAACAACACACAGATTATGATTTGGTACCGTTCTGTGATACTG
Source organism: Echinarachnius parma (assembly GCA_037951105.1). Lineage (NCBI taxonomy): Eukaryota > Metazoa > Echinodermata > Echinoidea > Clypeasteroida > Echinarachniidae > Echinarachnius > Echinarachnius parma. The sequence continues at coordinate 52,750 of JBAMJV010010070.1, forward strand.
AATAGATGCCCAAGACTTTGCAAAGGGTTGTGTAATTCATAAACAATTTGATTACCACCACTTATGGAACAAACATGGCCTCATGGTTCCGTATGCGCCAAACATCTGAGAGTGCGCCAATTCTATTCATGCAGTACGTTTGGAGACAATAGAATCACGGACGATGCGTTCGTCCTAGACAAAAGGTAGTCTTTGTCTGCAGACCCATGAAAAACATGCTTTAGTATGGTGATATGCGTTTTCCAATCATATAATTTATCTGGAAACATATTTTTCTGAGCTTGTTGGTGGAATGGACTACTAAAAATGTAACCTCTTATTTATAAGAATATTATTTTTGGGTGGTGGTACCCCTTAATTAATCTCACCATGAAATCTGTCTTCTGTTTGGCCTCTTCTATCGTGTCCAAGATGCTCTTTCTATTCGTCTCGTCTTCAAGAATCTTCATAGCATTGCTCACAGCTGCAAAAGGAAGCAGAATTGAATTGAACTTTATTTCCACATGAACATATAAATACATGAATCTCATCATTTACATTGGATAAAAAACAACAAACAAAACAAAGAAGAAGGAGAAAAAAAAATTGTGGGGGTTATAAATAATTGCAATTGACTTTTAGCATAACTCCAACAAAAATAAATTCTTGGCATAGGGTTTCTTCTTCACCAGCGAAAAAATTAATACTTTTATTTCGGGGGCTCCATTTTCGGGGGCTACTTTTCCAACTTTCGGGGGCTACAAATTTCCGGGCTCTTTTTCGAATTTCAGGGGCTACTAATAAGCTATAATGCTGTAAGTGATCATTTTATAAGCATTTGATCACAATCCAAACAGAAAAATCCCACCCAAAATCCCGAAAATCAAAAAAAAAAAAATGTATTAAAAAAAAAAAAAAAATAAATAAATAATTTTCGGGGGCGAATTTTGGGCATTTCGGGGGCGAATTCGCCCGCCGCCCCCGTGTATTTTTTTCGCTGTTCTTCACATATAAACGGAGAGCATGTTTTGGAATATTTTGAATACAAATACACAAATACCGTACTGACCGGCGTAATCGCCGCATACTTTTTCCTTGAAAAAAACCCGCAAAGTTGGGGTGCGGCGCATACGCGGCGATAGTCAAATTTTCAACTGCCAGCGCCGCGCTTGCCTGCCATCGATCTACGTGCGTTATGGATGCATTGCATTGCACAGTAGAACAGGGTTCTCTGTAGTACAGTACGGTTCGGACATTTTGATCGAGATGGTACATCGTAACTCGTAGCTTGCATGGCAGTTAAATAGCGCGATTGCGAGAAATTTTACGCGCCGCCGATTCCCTGCTTAAATTTGGCAAATTTTCCCCGCCGATTTTCTGGTTTTCGGCCATTATTCCCGCTTTTTTTGTCGCCAGTTTCCCTAGCGCACTTTTCTCCCACTTTTTTCTTTTTCAATTTCAATGCTCAAAGTCGGCATGCGGCGTTTACGCGGCTGCGGCGATTCCGCCGGTCAGTACGGTACACTCACCATCAAAGGCCTTCTGGGCTCTATCTCTGTCATCCATATTCTTATCAGGATGCACCAAAATAGACATCTGCAAAAAAGAAAAAAGGAGTAAATAATTTAAATTAAAAACTTATTTTTTATATATATATATAGGGCATCTTAATTGATCAAATAAAAGAAGTAACAATAACCCAGGTCCATGAAAAATATAACAAAATCATTTGAATATTTTATCAACATTGGCAGTTTGCAAAAGAAAAACAAAACCATAGGACATGCAAATACTAAGTAAACATTAACATATAAACATTAAACTTGAATTGAATGAATTTGACGGTTTGTGATATTTAGTTGCCCATTTGAGCAATTAAATGTTGGTGGCCCTGCACCAAAGTTGATTTTGAGCCATCTTACACCTCATAACTAATTAGCAACTTTAAGAGGAAGTACTTCATTCATATTAATAAGAAACCAAAAAGTGTAAAATAGTTTGGAAGACATCATTAAAGGGATCTAGTAACTTGTTTTGACACTGTGCAAGTAGAGATGAATGGTTGATAAATTATGTATTTGTGTGATCTGATATGTCCAATAGGTATGGTGTGAAAGTTTCATGTTAATTGGATATTATATGGTCGAGTAATGAGCAACAATGCAAAGTGATATTTGCCAACTCATTGCACTGACTTTGTACATAGTTACAATTGTCCAATGGAAAGATACAAATTCAAACACTTCAATCACAAATATCTTTTTACCGCAAGGGACATTTGAAAAAGCAAAACTTGTTCCATCCTTCTATAGGTAATACAAATACAACAAGGTATGAGAGAACTAACCACTGGAGTTCTAAGTAAATGTTGTGGATTTGGACAATATTACTAGACCTCTTTTAAAGAGTAGACCCAAGTGTATGGATGAAAACAATAATTGGAATTCCTGCCATTTTTTTTTCTCATTTGAGGTAGGACAAAATAATAATCTTGCAAACTCTGCTAAATTAGCTGTCAGCAAGATCCTTGAACAATTGTTTTGTTGAATAAGGTACCGGTATGCCAAACATTGTTGACTAGTTCCTATCATGGATATGCTTGGAAGTATGCCAAACATGTGCACCACTTTTCTATTTTCAGCTCATTCATGTGGTCTTACAACACAATGATGAACGACACAAGTGGCATGCATTATTGTTGGGGGGGGGGGGGGGGGTAGGGTGTTCTACACAACCTTAAAATATCTTACATAATCACTAACATTCTTCAGTATCGCAGAACCTAAAAATATCTTACATAATACCTAGCATTATTCAATACTGAAGAGCCTAAACATATTTCACATAATCCCTAGCAGGCTAGCACTCTTCAGTATCGCCGAGCCTAAAAGTATCTTACATTATCCCTAGCATTCTTCAGTAAAAATATTGAACATGACCACTAGCATTCTTACACTGCACATTTTTGTTTGGTATTGAATTATGTCTCACATATGTCTGAGAAAGTGATTAGATAAACCCTGTCTTCTCTTTATCATGCCAAAGTGACGTAGCACTTTCTAATTTTAGCTCATTCAAATTTATGTTATACTGTACATGTGTAACATTGGTCAGGCTCTATTAAAGGGATCTAGTAACTTTGTTGACATGTGAAAAAAGTGATGAATGGTTGATAATTGATATGTACATGATGTGATCTGTATGTCCACTGAGTAATGTGTAAATATTTCACGCTAAATGGGCGTTATATGGACGAGCATAGCTGCCAACATTTGGAATTTTAAATTAGTAACATTTAAGCAAAACTGAATATCATGTGCGCGAAGCACACATCACGAGCACAAAGTCCCTCTAGCCGGGGTCCAGGGCTCGCTTTAGGGCTCTGGAGCGTGAAGCGCGGAGTCCATTGCGGCCGGAGTCCATTGCGGCCGGCATCCATGGCCCTATTTTTCATCATTTTTGCACAATTACTAGGTATGATTTGGTCAGATTTACGTTTAAACGTTGTCTCTATACGTTTAAAAACGTGAAAACGAAAAAAAAAAAAAAAAAAAAAAAAACAATTTTTTTTTTTTTTTTTTTTTTTTCCAAATTCGTAATTATAGAAGGAGTATTCGTAATTTCGTAAAGAGGGTGGACAATTCGTAACAATTACGAATTTTTCGTAACAGTTGGCAGCTATGGACGAGTAATGAGAGAAAATGCAAAGTGATATTCCTTCACTCATTGCACTGATTGTACCAAGTTATAACTTCCAGTGGATAATTAAAAATCTGAAAATTTAAATTGTAAATATCTTTTTAACGAAAGGGAAATTCGAAAAAACAAAACCTGAAAACCGAAAATAACATGGTATGAGAAAACAGGTAGATTTCTATGTTACTAGATCCCTTAAAAACCATACCCACTATTCATTTATCTCACCATGATGGATGTCTTCAAAAAATATGTATGTAAGAATAAGAATGATGGCTTTTCTTTTAGCATACCATATGCAACAATAGTGGACAGACAGGCATCATCTATTGATCATATATAAATCCAATCGACCGACCGACCCACCGATCGATCAATCAATCAATTAAATGAATATATTTTGACACTTCCCTAACACATTCATGAAAATTATCTAAAAAGTCAAACATTTTGAGGCAGTGAAAAAAATACACGGGGGTCCGGGCGAATTCGCCCCTGAAATGCCAAAAAGAGCCCCGGAAAATTTGCTTAGAGTTCAATGCAAATCAATTTTTGGAGTGTTATTTTCATGCAGGTACATAGCTTGAAAAGTAGACCCCGAAAAATATATTTTAATTTTTCCCCTGTTTTTAGGAAAATGGAAAATGCATCCATGGGCTATTACAGATCAGTTCTAGCCCATTTCATAAAACACTTGCAATTGTTGTAAGTGTCCAATTATTGAAACTACCATGGCAACAGCTGTAATGCTCCATGCTGATTGGCTGTTGACCCACTAGTTACAACAATTGCAAGTGTTTTATGAAATGGGCTACAGAAATGACATAATTAGCAATGTTGTTGTGAGCAAAGTGGTAGAAACAGCTTTTATTTTGTACTTACCCGTCTATATTTCTTCTTTATGTCAGGGACTTCCATACCGGGTTCAATTTGCAGAACCTAAGCAACGCAGAATAAGACAAATAAAGAAATAAAGAACAAGAGAAATAAAGAATATTATGTTGATTAACTAATTAAACATTAATTACTTAGGAATACAAGGAAATACACATAGGTTAAAGGTATGTACATCTATAAGATTAGTAGTATAACATTTTTATGTGATTTTTGTTTTATTGTACAGTATTTCAAAAATGTATGTTCAAATAAAGTATTAATGTCAATGCATGTGTACATGCAAAGAATTTGCAATTTTGGACCAATAAAATTGAATTGAAGTTGAATTGAAATTGAATATCCAGTGGATGGGCAAAGCGCACAGAACTTGGTCATGAAGCACATACAAATGATGCCTCCAGCCACTTCGTTGCGAGGTCATACAAATCTATTGAAGTCAGAAATGATTGAACATAATTTTTTTTTTGACTAATTCAATCCAATTTCATTTAAAATCACTTATTGGCTTTTATTTTAGCATTATATATATTGTTGTCTTTTCCTTGGTAGAGAGGGCGCTAGACTACTTATTTTTTTGGTGAGGTAATGAAAAACTGAGTGTAAAATTTGAAAGAGCATAATATTTAAATAATAAAATCATCTTTGTTTGATCAAAATTGGTTCAGAGACGGCTGAAATATCCATAAATATAACCATTTGTAATAAACCTGGGGCCCCAGGTTTATTAGAGAATTTTGAACCAGCCGTTAAAAATTCAAAAAAATGCTTCCTCTTTTCAAAAAGTTACAAAATAGGTATTTAAATAGTTGTTGGTTATTTCTCTATCTAATCACTATTTCAACAAAGCATCACATGCATAATATTTTATTCAAAATGGTTGAAATCGATGAGTGTTTAGAGAGCGCCCTCTTACGTTTTAACGGCTCTTTTTTAATGATAACATGATCTTTACTATGTCATTTGTAATTTTGTGTTGTTATAACTATTAGTTTGTAATGTAATGATGCAGGTTTTGGTTACTAACATTCAGTTTCACCAAAACTGTACTCTCCTTACCAGAACTCAACTATCCCTTTAAAGACTGTGCCTATATTATAGATAATGTGATACTGATAGTTAACATTTTAGCCATATCCTAGCTCCCCTGATTTCCAAGTCATCAAAAATAATGCCTTTAATGCTTCTCTTAATGGGACACCATTTGTAAATTATTTTTATTCTGTTTTAACTTTTATATAAAATTGTCATTCAAAAATTATATTTTGAACAAATTTTGCTATTCAATATGTTCCCTAATCACTCCTCGAAAAGCTTTATTGAATCTTTCTAATCTAATCAAACAAGTATTGAACACTCAAAAGGTTTTAACGTAAAAGAAAACCTACCTCATACGGGTTGAGGTTGAAATATGTGCTTCCTGGCCTCAGGAGTCTGTCAATCTGTTGTTTGGGAGTCAGCGATGAATCCCTCTTCTCAATCGCCTTCACCTGAAAAGGTATGAACAAACACAATTATATGATTAAGTCTTTACTTGTAGGACTCTTTCACTCTTTCATGGTTTTCGGGGGCTTACCTTAAAAAATATACACTTTGTACACTTTTATATCATGTAAAATTTATGCAGGCTTCAGCAGGATAAATGCTATTGAACTTGTATGACCAGGAGATATGATACATGGCTACCATTACACTCCTGTCGGGATGATAAGGATGACGATGATGAATTTTTTTGTTTGTTAACATCTTATGAAATTAGACGCACAATTCTCTTCCAGTTATGAAAATTAAAACAATTAGATAAGTCATAAATTATGTCTTTAAGTTTATGCATCAATTTGGGTAGGTGATCCGTTACTGGTTGAGCCACGGTACTACGAAACAAAAGATATGGTACGTTTTGTAGTACAGAGGAGGAATAACTGATCAGATTGGCCTGCCATCATGGCCATTTATCAGGCATTTAAAACTATGGTTGGACAAAATGCTGCAGCTGATGCCTGATGGAGCCCATCAAATTGGCGATTTAAATTATCGGTTTAACTGAATATCTCGAATCTCGATAACAAATTTAGAAAAGAGAAATAAAAGATAGTTGTAAGCTGTGTTTTTTTCTTCAAGCCGTCACACGTTCACTGCCCGTGGCCGTGTACAAAAACTACAACTTTTGTCTTTGACTTTGTACTTGTGTTTAAGTTAAACAGTTAAGCGGGTATTGCCCTGCACAAAAGACGTGAATTGAGGAATCTGTCGTTAGAAAGGGCAGACACACTTGACAGTACACCAAAATTTGAATTGAAAGACATGATGAAAGAGGCCCTGAAAAGAACAGATTAATTATCATTTATCGCATATCATTATCAGATTATCACTCTTTGACTTAACTGTGATCAGCGCCGTCCGTAGGACGGCGCTGTGAAGACGAAACGTTAAAAAATTTGTAGGAAATTTGCCGACGGGTGGTTTCAAGAACTTTCCATCTATTATTATTATTTTTTTTTTAGTTCTAGACATTAATTAAACATTCAACCTACCTTGCTTGCTATTTAAATTGTTGCAAAAGAATGATAACTTAGCTCAAATTGATGATGATGATGATGATGACTATTATTTCCTTCGTCTTTGTTCGCTGCATGCAATGTCAGGTGACCGAAAACTCGTCGGCAATGCATAGCGCATGCGCGGGGCGATCGGTTGATCGGGTACTACACAAGTACAGGGGGTGCATTGCCGACAAGTTTTTGATCACCTGATATTGCTTGCAGCGAACAAATTCGGATACCATTTTCGTCACTTCTGTAATCTTGCCAGTTTTATAGTAAATTTCAGGATAAATCAAACGAATGGAGCATCAGACGTTTTGCAATTTGGATCATTGATGTCCATGCATAACATAATTCGTAAGTATGAACCGAGATATGTTATTTAAAGTATGATATATATATTTTTTTTATAAGTGTGTTTGCCGTTAAAGCCTATCAAGTGTTACCATCACGGTATACACACCTCAGTATGCCAGGCGCCGTACTACGTACGGCGCCTGGTTACGTTATCTTTGACTTTACTTTCTTTAATAATAATGCTGTATTCTGTAAGAATACGGTAAATGACTTCCAATTCCATGTATGCTTAACCTTTAATCATTACCCTATACATCATTCCTTCCACTAGAGCATATTATTTTGTATAAAACAATAACAGCAAACAAACATCAAATCCATCAACATGAATCATGATCAACAAAATGCAACAGAGAGTCAGAGTACAAAGCCCAGGCCCAGCGTCATTTTCAATATGTGGGACAAGTGTACAGGATAAAAGTTGCGTCTCGATCGCAAGACAACATTTGAACTTGATCAATAACATGTCTCTGTTAAAAAAACAACACACATATTAAATCGCATTAATATTAATTGATATTTGCCGTTACCTCTGTCATAAAATTTGAGAAAACCGCCTCCTCCCGAGGGGGTTGGCCTCCGCTCGATGAGGGAAATCCACTTCCACCAGGCACTGCCATTTTGCCGCTGTATATCGATTACCAGTTCACAATCGATCACAATAATAAGTGTATCGATTTATGGGTACCTAAAATACATAGTTAGATACTGTAGATAGATAGATATATTTGATTTGATCTTCAAACATACAAATGTTGTAAAGAAATTTGTCATCCATTGTCAAATAACAATTATGTACATCTTTACAATTATAACAATTTCCATAAACATTTCAAAACAAAAACATTTTACTTGTAGGCATGATCACTTCCCACTTGCATGCCTAAACAACTAATTTTCATACCATTATGTTTCATTTATGTTTCATATTTCATATACCATTATGTTTCATATATGTTACTGGGTATTTATAATTTGATTATACATTTATACGTTCTTTGAAAGAATACATTTGATCAATTGAAAAATGAAACTAACAAGTCCAACGTCCTCCCCAATAATAAAATTAAGATAAATTAATTCATTTTTTACATTAATTTGTGTAGTTACTCTAAACTTACTAGTAGTAATTTTCTTAATCATTGTATTCTCTGAGAAAACTTTTCCGTGTAAAATTTCCCTAATTTATTTCATAATTTATGGGGCCCTGAATTTGACATTGATTTTCTAACATTCTAGCTTCTAGCTAAATACAATTAAGTAGTCATTGGAGTTTATGGATATTCTAGAGTTGCATTGGCCTTTAAGTTTATATGTTTATGTTACCATGTTATAATAATGCATGTTTTTAAAAATATATATGACGAATGGAATGAAATGAAATGAAAAATTATTAACATAATTATGTTTTCATCAAATGATCGCAAATCAAAGACTTGTAGAGCTTGTCCTGTGAGCCCTAGGTATATATTAAACTAATTAATTAGATAATGGGGCACTATATGTGCCCCCTTTGTTCTGGTAACGCCATGGTAGCCTATGATTGAAATACGGTTAATAATATTAAATCTAAGAAAGCGGACCCCCGAAAACTCTATAGGATTTTAACAATTTACCGCTGAATAAATGACCAGTTTTAAAACCTGTAATGATCAATGCAGGGGTCATATGCCCAAACGATTACGGTATCGTTTGATTGCTGTTGTTCTCCCGATGGGGTTCATCTATTAGTCAATTTTCTTTAAGGTGTTATATTTTAATTGTTGCAACAGTATGGATAAGAATTCCAACTAAGTCATTCTTATATAAGTGTGAAGAGTTAAACGGACATAATTAAACTCACTGCAAAAACCATTCTTATTTTTAATTGGGGTCTACCTTCAACTTTTCATGAATTGGACACCTTTAATTTCCAGTGGTGCTTCGTTAATGACTAAATGAGTTGCTGCCGTTATATAATTAGCGCCGCTAATGAGTAGGTGATAGACGGTGTCTCCCCCTATTTAACATTGTGATGGTCAAATCGCTTTTGATAGCCCTGAGGTGACCCCACAGTCAACATTCAACATATTTTTGGTAAAGCTGACACATGTAATATCCGAACTATAGTAGAAAATAGAGCCACAATTGCGATTAATCGTATCAAAAGGATCTAGTTATTTTAGTTTGTTGACATGTGCAAAATGTGATGAATGGTTGATATAAATATGGAAAATACTGCTGAATGGTTGATATAATGTGTATTGATATGTCCACTGAGTAATGTGTGCACAATTTTCATGTTAAATGGATGTTATACGGCCGAGTAATGAGCGAAAATGCAAAATGATATTCACTATGTATTGCACTGACTTTGTACTCGGTTATCTATCCTGTGGATATAGTTACAATCAAAACACTTTCAATCGTAGATATCTTTTTTTAACAAAAGGGGAATTAGAAGAAAAAAAAACGAAACCTGTCCCATGATTCTATTGTTGATACGAATACAACAAGCTATAAGAGAACCGCTATAATTCCAAAAATGTTTTGAGGATTTGGACAATGTTACTAGATACAGTACAGTTTTGGTAAGGCTGAACATAGTAACCAAACCTGGACAGTAACATTATACACTAATAGTTATAACTCCACCATGCTCGAAAGGTATACAAAATTACAAACAACTAAATAAAAACACTGTTATCATTATAAAAAAGAGCCATTAAAACACAAGAGGGCGCTCTCTAAAAAGGCATTGGTTTCAACCATTTTAATACAAAATTATGCATGTGATGTATTATTTAAATAATGATTACCTAGATCATCAACAACTATTTAAAAAACGCTTTTGAAAATTTGTGAAAAAGTGTAAGCATTTTTAAAATTTTTTTGAAAAAAACATCTAATTATTTGGGCCCCAAATAATTATAAGATCAGATTATGTTTATTGATATTTCAGCCGTTTCTGGACCGATTTTGACCAAATAAAGTTTATTCTGCCATTAAAATTGCATGTTCTCTCAAATTCGACACTCAGTTTTTCATTACCTCACGAAAAAATTGTGATGTGCAGCGCCCTCTCTACCAAAACTGAACTACCCCTTTAATGTAAGAACAGTTTATCTTTACAAACTTGACACATTCAATCATCCATGGTTCACCCTATTATCCGTGATGAGGAAAACATACTTTCACCAATATTGTATAATTATAACTCTAATTGTATTAATTTTAGCACATTCAAACATAAAGGAAACTGACCAGAAATATATAAAATAAATGAAAATGGGCAAAGAAAAATAGGCTTCGCCAGGAATCGAACCCTATAACCTCCGGATTGCTCGACCGGTACTCAACCATCGAGCCACAAATACCCTTGAACATTGTTGCTCATGAAAAGTAAATGATCAGTTTTTAGAAAATAATATCCTTTATGAACATGATGGATGCGCATTGGGATGATCAAGGGCTATATGACCAATTGTATAATTATAATGACACTATAATTGAAATTTATTTATTGTAAACTAATCATAATCTACACTTATTTATATTATCAATCAATTTAACAAAACCATACACAATATAGAATGAAACATTAACTAACTATACCGTATAAACATAAAATAGGTTTGATTTCCATACACATGTTTAATTTTCTTACAACAGCAATCAATATTTTTGCTAAGCTATATCTATCTATCGTTTTGTCTCTATTATATACATATTAACGAATCTTCATCTTTTCAATGCGATATTGCATCATTTTCCTTATTTGTATATATTTGTAATAATTTTATTTGTTGACTTCAGTGCATTATGTGATTTCTTGCTTTAAATTGTTTCTATTTAAGTCAGTAAATTGCTGTTGGATTATAATAAAAGCCAATGATCCAAACTTAAAATTAGATAACGTGTACCATAGATTAATTATTAAGATGCATGTACTTTCAGTAAAGGGTCACATCATATAAACAGGGCTGTTTAGATCCAGCTATCCACACAGGTGTTAGACCCCTAATACACATTCTCGCGTGGGATCTTTAAGTGGAACAGTAGTCCTATTTTAGGAGTGAAAACGACCACGAGAGGTGTAGATCCGTCTGTGGCTAGGTGGCATATCAGCATAGGCGTAGGGGCAAATTTTGTCCAGGGGGGCTGAGGTGTTTTGCCCAAATACAATCTTCCCCATTTTCACCTGACAAGCAAAAAAAAAAAAAAAAAAATGGTTTGGTATCAACATTTTACCGCCCGAAAAACAGTAATTTTTCGAATATAAAATTTTGCCCGAATATGATATTATGAGTTTTGCCCGAATACGATATTATAGTAACCCCATCTGACCCATTTATAGCTTCGCCATTGGCCACGAGAAATGTGGGCCATCTTCCATCGATAAAACGTCCTTAACTTTTTAAATACGTTCCAATGAATAATTATGAAAGTCATGAATGTGTTGATACCTATGTATGACTTCAAACCTTAACAACAAAATAAAGTGCTTACATTCAATTAATAATAACTTTCCACTACTACAAAATACATGCGTTATGAATAAAATTGAATATGATTACAATAATGAATACATGTTCATATTGGTGACAGTTTTATGTATGAATTGTTGTAATTAATATATCATATTCATGTATCAACATCAACATATACATGTTCACCAGGGCAGCCATTTACTTTTCACAAATTATTACACGCTGCACAATTTATTCAATGACTTTTGACTGTGACCTAGATATTGACTTATTCCTTTTTCCTGCTTCTCTGAGCGACAAAGCTATATAGATAGGGGATTAAATGCATGGGGTGGGGGCAACAAACACCATGAGTGAATCCACTTTAATTGGCCCCGTCTTGATGACCCTGGCTACGCCAATGTTGTCTTTGGTGTTTAAAATTTTATTTTGAAAATAATGTTATAGCATTATATTCGAATATATCCATTTGATTTGAACTGTATCGTGTGTCTCAATAAAATGTTACAAGCACAAAATATGTATAAGGTTAGAAGATTTGTTGTTTTACTCCCTCGCCAGCGAGCCCCCCCCCCCCCCCCCCCCCCACCCCCCTAGTTTAGCCGAAATTTGATATCAATTTTGGAATAATGTCTATGATCGAAGAAAAGCTAAGCCTACCGTAAATGGACCATGATTTGACGGGACCACACACCGGCCGTTGCCCGTCTCTCAGAGAGGGGATGGGCACTCCAGGATGTTCGAGGATTAGAGTTAATTAGCGCGTTGCCCTCGAATAGCCACCGCCGCGGATGGGCCGATCACACATTACGATTAACCCATACCAAACCGGAGATGCTTAATGTAACTTGTAAGACACTATTAACACGCAGTGTCAATTATAATGTTAGACCTGTATAAGGAATTCTGGGGTTAGATGGGTTAATGGGAGGAAACGGGATTTGCCTCGTTCCATTTTTATACTCTAAGAATGCCCCCATGGTATGGAAATAATCTTTGTTTATGTCATGGTTAAATCCCTTTGCCTGTGTGAGGGGGCTTATCGCTTTATAAAACGCTTCCTGGAATGATGTAGGCTAATGGAGATCATCATGTATATCATGATCGCCGTACCCGTTATTATCAATCGTCATCATCATTACCATGATAATCATCATTATTCTCGTATGACTTTTCGATAAAACTCATTATCATCACCATCGTCATCATCATCATCATCATCATCATCGTAGTCATCCTCCTCCTCCTTCTCCTCCTCCTCATCATCATCATCAGCAGCAGCATCAGCAACAGCAGCAGCAGCACATGAGCAGCATCAACATCATCTTATTCACCATTGTCACCATGGTCATCATAGACATTGTATAAATGAAAATATACACATCAAACAGATTGTTATTTACTCCACATACATTCAGCTTTCATGAAATCGCCATTCTTGTCACATACAAACACACATAAACAATCAACAAACATTAACAAACAAAAACAAGCAAGCACACAACAAAAACTCACACACGTCACTCTCTCACACACAAAGAAAATTGTGAATTTATATAGTGTCGACAATTATTACTGACAAAATGACTTATTGTTCACTGTATAATGTTCCGGCTTAAACCGTAACAAAAGTGCATGTAAGATGAGCAAAAAATGTGATGCTTGTGTGCGTAACTGATGGACAAACAATTCTAGCGTGTGGAAATGATTCTATTCTGAGCATGGTGCAAGACGTTTGAGTGTGCTATTAATAAACAAAGGAAACATTAATTAGGAAATTGAACATCACTGAACGGGGGTCATGTATACATGTATGGCAACAACACACATTTACCATGACCAGCAACAATAAACACATTAAAGTGATCCATTAACTTTGCTAAAAATTCAACCAAAATCACTTGGAACTTTCACACTAGTCTTCTCTTGTATGTCTTGTTGTTTGGCGTATGGTAACAGAACAATGACATGGGTTTTGATTTTTATACTTCACGCAAACGATCGGGATAAAATCCGAAATCGATTTACTATTTTTTTTCACTAGGTAAACATGATTAATTATTATTTTCTAGAATCTTACACTGATATTGGTATATAATTGAAGTATCCGAATGACTTTTGGGAAAAAATACAAAGTTAATAAATAATAGATCACTTTAATATCAGTAAAGAAGGACAAGACAATTGCAACTCTCCGTTTTCTATAAAGGTAACCATTTAATTATCCGAGGTACTTTCATGGAATTGAACAATATATCTTTATGAGGCATACAAGTGTAAATGTTTGAAAAAGAGAGTAAGTTATGCCCGGCGCAGACAGAGCCGACTCGACTGGTTGTCATTCCGATCGGCTCAGTTTTCAGTGCCTCGCGACACACATTTTGCCAGTCGAGAGACAGTCGGATGTCAGTTGGGGCCGATTCAACAAGATAAATCTGCTCCGACCGACCGGGCCCAACTCTAGCCTGATAGAAACCAGTCGGGTCGGCCGGTCGAGTCGGCTCTGTCTGCGCTGGGCTTTACACTAATGCCCACTTCTGATATAGCAAACAAGAAACATATAATAGACACCTATCCATGCGGCGTACAGAATAAAAACAACTTAATTTTGAGAAAGCATCTTGAAAAAAAAATCAAATTCCTCCCCCAAAATTAAATTAAAGTTATTATTTTGAAAGTTCATACAATTTGAGTTATTGATATAACGACCTTGATATACCGAGAGTTTGTCTCGTTACTTCGACATTTAAATGAACATTACTACTCTATTTTTTCTTCAATAATTTACAAGCGATATCGAACAGTGATACACATTAATAAAAGGGAAACTAAATGGCTTATATAAGACAAAATCTCTTTTCAAATACATTGGACTGTCTTTGGACAAACCTTCAGTATATTTTGTAGTCGTTAGATGATTTTGTAGGAGCCATTCTATACGAGTAATGTAAGTATCAAATTTAGTACGCATAATTGACAAACCCTTTAGTTTAAAAATGATAACAGTATACACACTTTCTTTGAATATTAACAACATAATACAATATACATTCATATACAAAATATCATTCAAGAAAGTTCACATTAAAGGTACTTCAGATTCGTCAAATCAGATGCGCGGCGCCATCTTAAGTACACGTTGCGCACGGTGCGTGATGCACGTTAGCTCAGTGTCATGCGGTGCGCGCAAACTAGCCCAGTTCAAAATGGCGACCCGCTGTGTAGCATCCCCACGCTTGATGCCCTTTAATTACCTCGAAAGAAAAACTCCGTTCTTATAAAGAGAAAACGAAAATAATGTTCAGAATTCAAAACATGCCCCTTCTTTCCTGAATAACATAATAATGAGGGTCTAAACATAACATTTCACATAACACCAAGAATTAACGTGATCAAGTTCCACTCGTCCACTAATACCCAATCCTCAGTTTCTTAAAAGTAATTTCTGGTCAAACAGAATTATAGTAACTAAAACTTGTAGGTTATTATTAAAAAGTAACAGCTGTGATGCAATTGTGCTTGAAAAGACATATAAACGGCCAATTTACAGGGCTGTTTTCATTCAAAATACAAGCGGGCGCCCTCCAGACACCTCGAGTTTCAACCATTTTGTTATAAAAAGATGTGAATTTGATGTTTGGTTAAATCAATTATTAAATAGAGAGATCATCAAAAACAGTTTTAAAACCATTTTGGTATATTTTGAAAATTTTTAAAGATTTATAAAATTAATACTCTCTTGAATTATTGAATAAAATTTGGTCCCCAACATTTATTTCAATCGGATATATTTATGGACATTTCAGCCTTTTCTGAACCGATTTTTAATCAAACAAAGTTTATTCTCAGCCTTTTCTGAACCGATTTTTAATCAAACAAAGTTTATTCTCTTTACTCTTACTCAATTAACCAAGAACCAATATTGCAGATTGGCACTATACGTATAACCGATAACGATTCACATAGTATTAGGGTTAATTTCTGTTATGCTTTAGGCGTGGCACCTTTCTTCCTAATATAGTCGTATAGTGTCTTTAATTTCTTCCAGGATATACAGGCTCTTATTTGGTCTCTTATTTAAAGGGACTTAGTAACATTGTCCAAATCCTCAAAATAAATTGTTCATTCTAGCGGTTCCCTCATACCTTGTTGTATTCGTATTAACAATAAAACCATGGGACAGGTTTCGGTTTTTCAAATTTCCCTTTCGTTACCAAGATATGTACGATTGAAGTATTCAGATAAGAAAAACTCCGGGCGGGTTTTTCTTCTGTGTACAAAATGAGTGCAGTGAGTTATTGAATATCACGTTGCATTTTCGCTCATTACTTGGCCATGCAATGTCCATTTGACTTGAAATTTTCACACAATACCCTGTGGACATATGAGATAACAATAATAAACATTGCATCAACCATTCATCAATTTTGCACATGTCAACAAAGTTACTAGATCCCTTTAATCGAACGCGCCCACTTTATTTCCGCTGTGCTAACGGTGTCTGTACATCTCTCTCTCTCTATATTGTTTTCTCAGTTATGTTCTGTGAATATTTTATTCAGCGCTTTAATGTGGCACCTTTTTTCTTTCTGATCTTGGCATACAATGTTTTATCATCCGCATCCAGGATTTGGCCGCTGGGTGGTTTCCGGTCACTCCAGTCGATCTCCGCGTACATTAGTTCTGGGTTGAGCCTTCTAAGCATGTCCACCTGTTCCTTGGTGCGATTGTACTTGACACTGCCGGGGAGCGACGCGGCGGATCCGTAGCACGACATCGGACTCGTCGTCGCATTCGAATTGGTCCTGCTGCCCAGAGCCGTGCTCGTCATGCTGCACGTGAGTTCGTCGTAGGCGGAATCGGCGCATGTCGAAACGCGCGAGACGCAGTCATCATCAGCGGCTTTGATAGGCTTTGATATCTCGGTGGGGGCGTCTGGCAGAGGCGAGCTCAATAGGGACACGTAGCTCTTGGTACGGAGCGTGGCCGCCAGCTTGTCGGCCAGCTGCTGTCGCGATACTTCGGTGGCGGCGATACTCTTCCTGTAGGCAGACAGTGCCGGCAGCGTCATGGCTGACTTCCTGGACACTCTGGACGCTCTGGACGCTCTGGACGCCAGAGTTCTGGACAGGGTCTGCCCCTTGGCGAGCGTGTTCCCTCGCACCAGCGCGACGTCCGCCTTTTCCAGGTCAATGGCCGCGTTCATGCTGACGATGCTGACTGGGCGGTGGTGGTGGTGGATCACGGATTTCTTGCGGATTTCTCGCTGCCGCTGTGTCCGGGAACGAAAGACGACGGCAAGCAGAAATATGACGAGACTCATAAAGACTAGAAAACCCAGTGTGCCGCCAATCAGGAGGGGAATATTGGGCCGACCTGGGCCCAGGACTCCGTCAGAGCGGACATCATGGTCTCCTCTGTTAGGTGGCAACACACCTGGGTGTGGCGTTAGTCCTTTTGCGCCATTACCACCGTAAAATACGAAATTCCCGTCGCCCTTTCCCTTGCGGTTCCCGATCCCTCCACCTTTGGAACCACCATCCTTGTACCCTGGTCCAGAAGGGGCCGTTGTCGGGACCGTCAGTAGGGTACCCGTGTTCCCTCCCTCGATGTTCATATCGTTAATCGCGATGCACTGCACGCTCGAATTATGATCCGAAGACACCACTGAATTAATCCTCAGCAGCGCACCTCCTTGTTCGATCCTGAACCTCCCATTACTTCGTTCAAGCATATATTTCCGCTCGCCCTTGCTGACGATCCAGACGTACCGATTGGCCGCTGGCACGGCCGTCGCGAGGCAGATGAACTCCGCGGGTTCGCCCGGCTTGACCCGCTGGATCGACGTGACCGTCACGTTGGTCGGTATCACGAACGGGGTGACGGAGCACGTTCTGATCTCTTGCCCCAGCGCCAACCCGCTGGCGGTGCAGGTGAATGTCGCGTTATTGTCCCAGGCGGTTAAAGCACGCTGGAAGGTCACAACATTGAATTTCCCAGTTGAGTTATTGCTTTTTGATGTCAGAACGGTTCTGCCTTTGGTCCAAGTCAAGGAGAGTTTGGGAGCCTCTCCAATGGAGAAGCAGGAGAAGGTGACCTGTTGTCCAGGTGTGGGGTTCGGAGGAGACAGCGCACACTGCGGCGCGATGGTACTCGCCGGAATAACGGGGTTCACAGACACCCTGGTGAGCACCGTACTGTGCTGCTCGTTACTCGACGAACTCTCTTTCCTCACGCATTGGTAGCGACCGACGTCGGTTCTCGTCGCCTTCGCGATCGTCAAGATAAACTCCCAGCGGGCATTGGCACCACTCCCAAAGGTCTTCTTCACGATCGTGTAGCGACTTCGCCGCCCGCTGTCTAGTCCATGCGACAAGGTCTCGTCGTTTGTCAGAAACAGCTTCTGGCCGGTCGTGGTATGATGAACCAAGTGAATTGTGTGATATTGCGGCTGGTACTCTCCCGTCACCACGCATTTAACCTGAAATGTCTCCGAATCGTACACCCTGACGACGGGCGGGGTCATTAACAAATCCACGGCACAAGCTGTTCCGCTCACGAGCAGGATAAGCAGGGCTGGAACAGAGACCCTCATGCTGATCATGGTGAAACCTAGTCCGCTAAATCCCCTCCTGTCAAAAAATAAAGCCGCTGCCACGAAAATCCAGAGCGCCGATTTGTTTTCAACCTTATCCAGTCCCTTCGCAACTTGTCACAGGTAAATCCCCATCGAAGTGAAAATGATAATCCCTGGTAATGAAAAAGGGGAAACTATAACATGCCCCTCTCTCATTTGGGGGGAAGATTAGCAGAATGTCCTCGTAAAAAGATATTAAAAGATCCAACTTGAAGTTATCGCGACGGGAAAAAAAAAATGGTAGAAAAAAATCAGTAGCAGAAACGTTGTTCTCAAGCTTGCTTCTCCTTGTGCTATTCGTTTTTAAAATGATAAGAACATGAATTAGGGGAACTAGTGGTCTGACAAAGCTCCGCTATTCTAGTTTTCGGCCGCCCCCTGTTTTAGCTCGTCACGTTGATCTACACTGACGGTAACTTCGACGCCCCGTGTACTTTCTCTACTTGACGGGTGACAATAAGTGATACGCGCTTGACGCTAAAGATGACACGTCATTGGCTGATTAACGCGGTGACGACAGCCAATCATTAGCCGAGTTCTTGTCCTGTGCATGTTGCGCTTTGTTTGTGTTTCCTATAAATCATCAACGTAGCATTTGCTAGAAATAGACTGGACACCAAGGTGGACCCCATCCTGCGATCAGTCATTGTATACAAAGGTGTGACGGGGATAAAAGGATTAATGATGATTTCAAGAAAAGGGATGCTGCGTAATGATCTTGTTTTATCTCTTGACATGGACATGATGGCGACAAAAGACGGGCAGAAATTACTTTGTAATGAAATGAAGTATGATGAATTGTTACAATCATACATGCTCATACAATAGTCATTGTCAACCATAATAACTATATAGCTTTTTACTGGAATGTGTCAACATAATGACCACTTACGACCTAAATTAAGTTAAACATGATTATACTTGAGTTTGTAAAAAAACAAATGTGGTTACAACATATGTTGCATTAGGTGTTATGTTTTTACTGTATCTAAACATACAGACGAGGTTCATTGGCGCCGAATCTAATTGATTTCATCAAATTCAAGTTCGGGTTTTCCTGAAGAGATAGATAGTAATGTAATTTTTTCACTACATCATCTTACGCGCTATTATATAAAGTTCAAAATATTGCGTGAAAAGAATCTTAAATAATTGGACAATTGTCTTTGCAACTATTCTACATGGACGTATTTTACCTACGTGTACGTTTTAAAATTATGTATGTACTTTTAAGGTTATTAACATTATTATTGCTGAGCGAAACAATTAAATGAATATCATCGAGTTATTAAATATACAAAATGAAGACATTACGTCATTGAGAAAGCAGGTAGTATATGATCATCATTAAACCTATATATTGATGTTTCTTTTTATTCTTAAATAAACTATACAGTTTCTAAAAATGGTTCCCTATTTACATCTTATATAATGATACTTTATCAAAATGAGAACAGAAAATAAAAAAATATTGTTAATTGCGGAATAAATGTTTACCGTTGCCTACAAAACATAGCCGTAAAATTATGCATTTGGAGAAACTTTATGCATTATACTCTAACTTGAGTATAAATAAGGTATTCAAATTTCATAGTGCAAACACCCAGAGCATGAAAGAGAATTATAAGAGCAGGACCTAGCTAGGGTGGGGCCAACATTTTCACAAAGAGGATTATCATGTGCAAGGCCAAACATTAATGATTGTTAAAAGTTATTAATAGATGATCATGTACAATATCAAGCTTAACATGTTAAGTTAACGTGTATTTTGGGCAGATTTAAAATCTAAAATCGTGTGAACAGTAACAACGCTGTGGAGAAAATAGTTTAAAGAGGTTTTTCAGATTTGGTTTAGAGGGCGCTTCAAGAAATATTTTTTTCGGGAGGTAATGAAAATCTAAGTGTAACATTACACACACAAAAAAAAACAATTTTAATGACAAAGTCAACTTTGTTTGCTCATAATCGGTTCAGAAACGGCTAAAATATCCATAAATATTTTTGATTTGAATAAATGTTGGGGACCAAATTTGTATTCAATACTTATTCATAAATCCTTGAAAACAGCCCTGTAAATTAGCCATTTATATGTGTAGTTTTTTACCCTTCAATCATCATTGAATTATAATTGTTAGTTTTTAATGATAACTGACAAGTTTTAGTTACAAAAATTATGTATGACAAGAACTATACATTCCATTTAAGAACATCTCAAAAATATAAGATTTGTAAACAAAGCCTTCGAGAAATGATGGCGGCATTTACACACTGATATTACTTGTTGACTCAGAGACACGTAAATAGTCAAACAATAATACTTTTCGAAGTATTTTGTTTTTGTTTTTATTTCAGTATATAGTATTTTAATTTTGTTGAAGTCTAAGGACTACTGTAACAATTGATTTTGAGAGTGCATTGCCTTTTGCTTTCCAGCAGCGCTCTCCGTTTTCAACAATTAAATATTATGAACAATATTGTTTTTTTTTTAATTTTTTATTCGCATTTGTTATATATTATATCATGTTCCTTCCATTGTAAATGGACTGGTATTCTTTGTTGGAAATGAAAAAAAATATAAATGCATGGATGAATGAATGAAAACTGAATGAAATTAATAATGGGGAGAAAGCCTTCGAGAAATGGCGACATTTACGTACATGCTGATCAATTTTGGACTCGGAGACGCGTAATTAGTCTATCCATAATAAACATGGGAGGGGGCAGGGGGCGGGGTGGTTGGGATATAATAGCTATTCAAGCATGGGAAGTGGGGCAATATAAGAAAGATGAAAACAGGAAGTATGTCTATACTCTGCACACCATGACCATCATAAAAAGAGGTAGGTGGTTATTGTGTTGTAATTAGCGCATCACGGGGGGAGGGGGGAACACTTTTCTTTTGCGTGGAAATGATCCCATGGACCGGTAACTCATTAATTCACCGCATCCTCAGATTATCTTCGACCTTTTGAAGAATATACCATGTAGTAATGTACGCTGTACATGTATTTGATGTCCAATACGTAATAGAGATGATATTATATCTTGTTATGCGCAATATAAATCGAACATTATTACTAAGTACGATTATATTTGGTAATGAAGTTATCAAAGTCACATAAATTACATTCTTGTCATACAAAAAAATTGTGTTAAATGTTAAGGCTACCAAGGCACGTGCATGCCTCATACCACAATCATTATAAACCACAAAGTGGGTCCTTTAAAAGTAGTAACCATGCAAATAATTAACGTTATATGGCCGAAATTACAAAGTGATCATTATTCACTAATTTTGCACACGGTTACGACTATCCAGTGGACATGCGTTTAACATCATCAATCGTAAATATCTTTTTAACGAAAGGGCAATTCGAAAAACCGAAACCTGCATCCCCATGCTTCTATTTGTTAATTACACATACATCGAGGTATGAGGAAACCGCTATAATACCACTTGGATTTTGAGGATTTGGACAATGGTGTTAAATCCCTTTAAATACTTATCCCTGCAAATCTGGGATTATATTACTCATCCCCTAACCACTCACGAACTATAATTTCTCCCAAGCAAGCCAAATCGGGGAGATAACTTACACACTTTTCATCATGCTGCACACCGAGTACATGCTAAGGCCCCTCAAAGGGACTTGGCAACATTGTCCAAATCCTCAAAACCTGGCATTTTAGTGGTTCTCTCAAACCTTATCATATTCATATTAACAATAAAAGCACGGGACAGGTTTCGGTTTTTCAAATTTCCATTTCGTTCAAAAGATATTTACGATTGAAGTGTTCAGTATATTAAATGTTTACGGGATAATTTCATGCCGTGTACAAAGTAAGTACAATGGGTTCAAATAGTAAATATCACTTTGCATTTTTGCTCATATCTCAGCCAAAAAAACCCATCAAATTAACGTAAACTTTTCACACATTACTTTGTGGTCCTATCAAATCACTCCAATACACATTTCATTAATCACTCATCACTTTTCGCACTAGCCAACAAAGTTACTAGATCCCTTTAACACAGAATTCTAACTCCCTTAACCAGATACAAATGTAACAAATGTATAAAAATGTATACAAATGTATACAAATGTTATAGGATAAGCCGTCTTTGGAATTCTCTTCCAGCTTCTGTATTCTCCAGTGTTCCATATTACACGGATGCATCATATGTATAGTCGGCTGTAAATGTTTACCTGCTGAACCACTCGAAACATGTAGTTATATTTGTTTTTCATCTATTTAGACGGCACCATCAGACCATCATGATAACCATTAACTATCAGACCACATAAAAGGGTACACTACCTACTCCCATCTTGAACCTACTCATACTCCCATTAACCCAAGAGGGTCCATTACTAACCCCCCTTTCCCTAGGCAGGTGCGTTAAATACGAGCACGTTTAGCCCCCAAACTGAGGTGATTAACCCCAAAGCGAATTTGTGCTAACTAACTCCCTTTGACAAATGTTTGAAGCCGCATGCAGATTGGCCCATTACTACCACTCTTTCCCGAGGTGGGTGCAGCACTAATTAAGCGGGTACGTTACTAACCCCTTTTTACCCCTCTTCGACCTATGATAACTATAAAGCAATGCACATTGGCCCATTACTACCAACCTTTCCCGAGGTGGGTACAATACTAACACTTATTCCCTAGAGTGGGTACATTATACTACCCCCCCCCCCCCCTTACCCCTCAAAGGGGTGACACATAACTACTGGTACCTGTGCTAATTAACTCCATTTGAAGCAATGCAGATTGGCCAATTACTACCAACCTTTCCCGAGGTGGGTACATAGTCCCTGGAGTGGGTACGTTACTAACCGTCTTTTACCCCTCAAAGGGATGACACATAACTACTGGTATACCTGTCAATGATGACGATCAGAATGCTTTGGTTTTGTACATTGACCTATGGGGGATGCCGTTGCGAAGCCTAAAACGGAGGGGGTGGGGGGGGGGGGGGGGGGGTCATGGGACATTATGTTATTAAACGTATAAGAAGATACTCACACCACTAATTACAACAAACAGCATAATTTCGCATTAACCGGGCCCTAGGAATGATTTATTGGTAGGGGCGCTGTGCCTGAGGTCGAAGCTAGCATGCTACATAGGAAGCCGAGCACCCCTTGATTATTTTCTCTTTTTTGGTGGGGCGCTGCAGTACCCCTGACCCTAGGAGCCTGCGCACAATATAACTATATACATGCTGTAGACTACATAATCTGACTCAGCGGTTTGGTCAATCATTTAAAATGAAATGCAAAACAATGAATTATCAATGGGTAATTAAGATTTCGGGTTTCTCATCTCATGTCACTGAACTAAAAACATAATTATACGCATAAAGATGTCAAAAAGAGCGTCACATTGTGTAGTAATGTGCAATGTGTGATTATAGTATACACTACACAGCTGTGTACAAATGATTGAACATTTTAGCCAAATGCAATTACAGTTCTACGAACAATCATAATAATGTTAACATTTAAAGGGACTTAATAACATCGTCCAAATCCTCAAAACTTAATTGCAACTGTAACAGATCTCTCATAGCTTGTTGTATGAGTATGACCAATATAAGTATGGGACAGTTCGTTTTTTTTCTTCTAATTTCCCTATAATGAAAAAGATATTTACGACTAAAGTGTTCGGATTTTTAACTATCCACTGGATAGTCATAACCGTGTACAAAGTAAGTGCAATAAGTCAGTGAATATCACCTTTGTATTTTTTGCTCATTACTCGGCCATATAACATCCATTTAACGTAAAATGTTCACACATTACTCAGTGGACATATACGATCACAACAATACTTAATAATGTATCAACCATTCATCACTTTTTGCACACGCTAACAAAGTTACTAGATCCCTTTAAGTTTAAACATGTATCATGTCACGCTAATTGTTATCTCTTTTTAAAATGTTTTCTTTTGCTTGCGGGGAATGCCAATATGCCATGACACACATTTTCAAACATTTTGCCGGGCGCTATTGATTGTTATCATTATATACAATATAACAATTGTCACCAAGAGTTATAGTACACAGCTGTATATATAATTGGGCGTTGCGGGCTAATTGCAATTGTACTATAATTCTGTGAGTAATCAATTTTAGGAAAAATAAATGTAAAGAACGTGCTTCAAACTATGCCATGGTGATTGGTACCTGCTACATCACGATTTAGATTGTGATAATTTCACAAATAGCGTCAAGTGACGCTTTAAAGGGGTAGTTTAGTTTTGGTAGAGAGGGCGCTGCACATCACAATTTTTTTGTGAGGTAATGAAAAACTGAGTGTCGAATTTGAGAGAACATGTAATTTTAATGGCAGAATAAACTTTATTTTTTCAAAATCGGTCCAGAAACGGCTGGAATATCAATAAATATATCTGATCTTATAATTATTTGGGGCCCAAATAATTAGATGATTTTTTCAAAAAATTCCAAAAATGCTTACACTTTTTCAAAAATTTTCAAAAGCGTTTTTTAAATAGTTGTTGATGATCTTATCTACCTAATCATTATTTCAATAAAAGATCACATGCATAATTTTGTATGAAAAATGGTTTAAACCAATGCCTTTTTAGAGAGCGCCCTCTTGTGTTTGAATGACTCTTTTTTAATGATAACGGGCGTTTTACATAGTCGTTTGTAATTTTGTATACCTTTCGAGCATGGTGGAGTAATAACTATTAGTTTATAATGTTACTGTCCCGGTTTGGGGTACTAAAGTTCAGCCTTACCAAAACTAAACTACCCCTTTAAATATCAGTTTGAAGTTTAAGAACCCACATAAGTACTTAACCTGTTAACGCACGATCGCTCTATGCTAATTGTTTAAGTGTTATGTTTATTTGTTATCAATCATTATTCGAATGCGATTGCAGCAAATATATTTTGAGTCAAGACAATTGGGCGAAAGTTATTCATAATGCCTTCAATTGCAAATCAAGGTCTTTTTTCAAAAAATTAATGTAAGTGATAAAAAAAAATATATATAGTTTAGCATAAAATCGTTTTCATAAAACGTCCCAAGAAGCGTAAGGTCTTGTTCAAAGAAGAAAACATATGAATGTAAGTGATTAAAAAAAAGTTTTGATCTACTTTCAAATAATTATATAGTTTAGCATAAAATCGTTTTCATAAAACGTCCCAATGCAAGAAGCGTAGGGTCTTGTTCAAAGAAGAAAACATATTGACAAGGGAACAATGTTGGGAGGTATCGTAACTATAATCATGTTTATAACTAGGATCATCACAGCTGCATAAAGCTGTATGTGATCTCGTGCTGACCATGCTGATAGCCATCTCCTCATTGAACGCCTGGAGTTATGTCTGTCCTCTGATGATATACATGATGATTTAAATATAAATATGTAAATATGATATAAATAATTTATTACCTTAAAGGTTCCCTGAAATCCAAATGCAAGTTGCCTGCAACTATGATGTATTAGTGTATACATCAACTATTTGTTAATTATTTGACCTACATATGTTTTATATATTTTAAAAACAGTTTAGCAATCATTTTCTTCAGTTTGCTATGCCTCACCTCTAACAAAAACTCTCCAGAGACAAATCCTCCAGTGACATCATTTGTCAATCAATACTCAATTACTGAAAAGATGAACAATACAGGGTGGAATGCAACTTCTCCCAAGGTGAGGGCTAGCTAACAATATCATCACATGGTTGAATACTATTCTAACTGACACACTTTCTATTTCAATATCAGTTGCTATGTCAGATAAGCTCAACCATGATTAGGACCAGAAAGGTATTGATAAGCTATTGTATGAAAACATGCAGTGCATGTTATTGTGCGCAAGTTATTGTGAGTATGTTCTTTTGTAAGTACATGAATGTCTTTTGTTCATCTCTGGTTAGCTGACCAATGATTGACAGGTGATGTCACTGCGGAATTTTACTTTGGAGAGTTTTTTTTTTTAAAGAGATGGGGCATAGCAAACTGAAGAAAATAATTGCTAAAATTGTTTACAATATATAAAAACATATGTAGGTCAAGTCGTTAACAAATAGTTCATGTATACACTAATACATAATAGTTGAAGGCAACTTGCATTTGGATTTCAGGGAACCTTTAAAGGGATCGAGTAAGGCCATGACAAATAATTTCTTGTATTGGCGTAACCCACCCGACCCTAAAAATGCCGCCGACCTTAAAGGTTTTTTAATATTTATATTTATATTTTTATGATTTGTTTTATTTTTTTAATTTTATTTATTATTTATTTGTTTAATTTTTTTTTTGCGATTGCGTTATGTGTGTATTATGTGTGTGTTATATATGTGTGTTTTTTTGTGTATTTGTGCGAATCCTCCCCCCCCCCCCAACAACAAAAACAAACAAAAACCTACCTACCTACCCTAATTTTCGGTTGCCCGTTACTCCAATCCAAAAAAATACAACATTTGGCCTAACTTTGTTGACATGTGCAAAAACTGGCTAGGGGTTGTGAGTTGATGTGAGTTCTGTGAGTTGATGTATGACCGCCTGCGTGATGTGTGAAACTTAAATGGTAAACAAATGTCATTTGACCGAGGAATGAGTGAAAATACATAGTGACATTTTGCTAATTCATTGCACCAACTCTGCACACAGTTGGAAGTCTCACAGGAAGAAGTTTGATACATGGAAATTAAAAAAATGTTCGGGGAACTTACTCGGTGTACATTAATGTTCTTGTCGTAAATCTGTCCATTTGGGTCGTTACATATTCAGCGCTGTTCGTCCGATACATGCGAGTGAAAATGTGTAGGGTACATCCCGTACAACGTACCATGATACTTGTAGGTCGGTATGGTATTATACACATGTATGCTTCATATGCAAATGTGCAAATTTTCCGATTATTTGCACGAATTCACGTTAATTTGAGAAAAAGACGAACGTTAAAAGAGTTGTCATTAAACTATTATATTAACCTATCTTATTTATTTATTTTTTGTAGTTATTTTGAAGTTTGAATTTGTTTGAAGTGTAGAAGGATTAGTTTTTATTTTGTCCATCTAAAGGGGGAGGGGCGGTCGCTCCTCTTAAGATCCGTCTTTGGTCTATGGTAAACCCATTTTTACCACACTCTTAAACTGTTGGGTAAATTTAGTTGGGTAATTGTTGGTTGGTTAAAAAGATTCATAATTCTGGGCAATTATTACCCAATTGAGCCGTCAAGTGAACATCAGTTGGGCAGATTTTAACCAATAGTTGTGTGGACAGTATGTTGCCCAGTGTTGGGCAACATACTGTCCAATTTTGCCCAATTATTTTAAGTGTAACTTTACACTGTTCTTATATCTAAACATGGAATTACACCAACATTAAGAATACAAATTGTAATTACACACCTAGTACAAACAATGATAACAAGAACAGTTACCCCTGGGAACCAAATGTTTTACAAGCTTTGCATCTTGTTGGTTCCCTCCGTATTTCACGTTATGTGAATTACAAACAGATTATTGATTATGTAATATTGATTGTATATCAGTCTTCTGTATATTTTTGTATTGTATTTCGTTTATGAATATATTGTTTGTTTGTATACTTATTACTTGTTCCAAACAATTATTTGTGAAATATGGAAATAAATTCAAATCAAAAATCAAATAAAAAAAATGTAAGTAGACAATGGTCGTATTAAGATTTTAATGAACATAATTAAATGGTTATTAAGATTCTAAAGGTGAACATTCACTGTGAACTATCCCGACCATCGCATCAAACATCACGACAGGTTTAATGACTCGGGCAGTTGGGCGTCTAAATAGACTTGTA
The DNA here is from genome assembly GCA_037951105.1 of Echinarachnius parma. Classification (NCBI taxonomy): domain Eukaryota; kingdom Metazoa; phylum Echinodermata; class Echinoidea; order Clypeasteroida; family Echinarachniidae; genus Echinarachnius; species Echinarachnius parma. Next base: position 81,155 of record JBAMJV010010070.1, read on the forward strand.
CATCAGCACTCGTTAGGTGAATTTCCTGTCAATAAATGCTCGCAGTGTCTGTAATAGCCCGAAATAAATTGGGAGGCCACCCCCTGTCACACCGTTGCGAGACCTTAGGATTAATGGGGGTTAATAGGAAGAGACACTATTACTTTGTTAAATCCAGTTGTTAAAGGTACTTCAGATTCGTCAAATCAGATGCGCGGCGCCATCTTAAGTACACGTTGCGCACGGTGCGTGATGCACGTTAGCTCAGTGTCATGCGGTGCGCGCAAACTGGCCCAGTTCAAAATGGCGACCCGCTGTGTAGCATCCCCACGCTTGATGCCCTTTAAAGGGTTCAGAACTCTTCAAATCAAAACAATATAGAGTCAATATTATTGTGATTAAACGCTAGGAAATCAATGGGTATATATGAGATCCCAATAAAGATAAAACTGTACAATTTGAATAGCTGGTTTTACTTTAACGCAATGTTAGGGGTTTATGAATTATAAAACAAAGTTGTTTATAATGATGTTCAAACGTTCATGTTTTGTTGTTGTTGCATTTTTCTTTGTTTGTTGTTATTGTTTTTGCGCCCTGCGCACCTTACAAAAATATAATATTGGCGCATTTGAAGCCTTCTATATCATTATTATTATTATTAGGAGGAGGGGTAAATAACCATTCACAGATACCCGTAATATTATAGGCCGCACGAATCAATTTAAATGCAACAAATAATCTGTTGGAATTTCCAGCAACTCTGAACCAACCATTATCATTAGAATAAACGTAACGTTCACTGGAAAACGTCTTGTCAATAAGTGTAAATTTACGAAATAATTATTTCATAGTTTATTTTTATCAAAATGCTAATATGAGGGCGATGCGCCCTCCAACCATGGACCAAATGTTTCCTTTAACATTAACTGATGGGTCATCCCACTGACATGATCTAAATGTGCTTCGACAGCGAGAGGAAGAATCGCTTATAATGGGCATCCCCGTGAATCACTGGCAGCAAGCGTTGATCCCTGATCGTGGGGATGAATGAAATCACGTAGACAATGGGCCGTCGGTTCTTGAACAGTCTTGTGGTCCCCTCCCCCGGCAGAACATTAATATATATTTTTAAATAACAACGCGAGACCTAATTGGACTAATCTCCATCATTTTGATACCTGCTTTTCGGTAAATGTTTCGGCTGAATAACCTTATTTCCCCATTAAATTGTTGGAATTATGGCGCCCGTCAGACGTGGGATAAGCCAAAGGTGAATGAATATTGTGTTTCCAAATAGGTTTTGCCTGGGAGGGGACCATGTAAATCGAATCATCAGCGGTTTTTTTTAGTGGACGGCCAATAGGATTAGTCCCCACGGGGGAGGGGTAAGGAGATGTGCTACGTTCTCATCAGAGTGACGGTTTGTGCCCAAATTAACCCTATGACTATATACGGGAACCTAGACAAAGTCTATATAAAAAGAAAGGATTTCAGAATCTCAAAGGGAACGGGTTAAATGCACGTTTGCAACGCTTTATTACTGTCATCCAACCGCCTCTAGTAAATGATTTGCGTAAATAGTCACTAGTGACTGAGTCGCCATTTAAAGAGACTTAGCAACATTGTCCAAATCCTCAAAATAAAATTGTTATTCTAGCGGTTCCCTCATACCTTGTTGTATTCGTATTACCAATACAATCATGGGACAGGTTTCGATTTTTCAAATTTCCCTTTCGTTACAAAGATATGTACGATCGAAGTATTCAGATAAGAAAAACTCCCCCGGAGTTCTGTTTTGAATCCTGTTTTGCCTGTTTTTACCGTGTACAAAGTGAGTGCAGTGAGTTAGTGACTATCACTTTGCATTCATTTCTTGGCCATGCAATGTCCATTTGACTTGAATTTTTCACACAATACCCTGTGGACATACGAGATAACAACAATATACATTGCATCAACCATTCATCACCTTTTGCACATGTCAACAAAGCTACTAGATCCCTTTAAGCCTAAACAAAAAAAAAATGATTGGAGTTTGTTTAGTGTGTATTACAAGCGTGGTTAAGAGTGTTAAAACACAGTAAATGGATTGTCACTTCATGTGACTTCATTCGAATTATATTCTAAAGGGACTTAGTAACATTGTCCAAATCTTCAAAACTTACTTGGAACTCATAGTGATTCTCTCATACAAGTTTCGGTTTTTCAAATGTCCATTTCGTTCAAAAGATATTTACGATTAAAGTGTTCAGATATGAAATTGTTTACGGGATAATTTCATGCGGTGTACAAAGTAAGTACAATGAGTTAGTGAATATCACTTTCCGTTTTTGCTCATATCTCAGCCAAAAAACATCCAATTAACGTGAAATTTTCACACATTACTTTGTGGACATATCAGATCACACCAATACACGTTTTTCTTTTATTAATCACTCATTAGTTTCTGCACTTGCCAACAAAGTTACTAGATCCCTTTAAGATGCAACAGCGGAGAGCGGAGATTTTTCAAGGGGGTGCATAATTAAAACAAAACGGGACCGAGACAGAACGTGGCCGAGACCGAGACCACTGGTTGAGAGTCGTGTAATCAGGGGTGGGTGTTGGGGGGAGGGGGGGGGGGCGGGGGTGTTCGTCGCCAAAATGTTTCGAGACCATTGGTAATGAATTGGATTCGAGACCGGTAAAAAGTGGACCAAAGATCGGTAAAAAGTGGATCTTTCTGAATTTAGGGGGGGGGGGGGGGGGTGGGATGTGTACTCACTCAATGCACCGCCACTGGCTACGGGCCTGCCAGACTCTCGCCAAAAAAACTTAAACTCATTTAAATAACTGCACACCCTTATGTGAATCAATTTACACTGCGTCTTGCAACCGAATATGTGGTTCATAGCCTCTGTCTTATGTTTAGTTTTAGTTCAATGTGGAAAAGATTTTGAACCATTTCACCAGGTACTCATCACTAATTCAATATTATGACATGTCATTCGTTGTCCCGGGGTTATCCTCGAGTCACCCTTGCAATGAATCACTGAGGGACATATCATACGTAATGGTATGCAGAGACTACTGTCCATCAGAATAATTCAATTATCATTTTACAGGAAAAATATTTCCCCGGGGATATTTGAAGTCGTTCATTCCATCAATGACACACTGGCGTCCATTTGATATTACACAGCTTGGTAAATAGTGCAAAGATAAGGTCAAAGCTTATGATTGTATGTTTATATCAGAATTATATAAACAAAAAATAAGCATCAGCAAATGTACATATTTGTTTTATTTGAAATGCTTGAAGATAGATAATCTAGGAAGAAAATGGAAAAGAGTAGACAAGTAAAGGGAGAATAAATGATTAAAGAAAATCTTAGGTAAAACATGAACCTACTGCATGGGTAAAATAATCTGATTATGAAGGAAGACATCAGGGGTGGTATTCTGTAAGGATCTTAAGAGGTGAAGTTGATCTAAAGATCAACTTTGGTATTCTGTAAGTTGCTCTTAAAGTTAAAATATATGCAAATAAGCATCCTAAGATAAGACGTATTCTATAGATGAAGATAAGATCAACTTTTTGATCTTCAACCAGTCTTAGTTTGAATTAGAACGCGTGATCGAAATGGCCGACGAATTATTGTTATATCAATTTCGGTGGCGGCAGGAGCAGCTAAATCGCGAAGGTCAATTAAAGGGACTAAGTAACATTGTCCAAATCCTCAAAATACAATTGAAATTCTAGCGGTTCCCTCTTACCTTGTTGTATTCGTATTAACAATACAATCATGGGACAGGTTTCGGTTTGTCAAATTTCCTTTTTGTTAAAAGGATATTTACGATTGAAGTGTTCAGATGTTAAATAATCCAACGGATCGCGAAAACCGTGTAAAAAGTGAGTGCAATGAGTTGTTTTAACATCACTTTGCATTTTTGCGCATTACTCGGCCATATAACGTCCATTTGACTTGACATTTTTACACAATACTCTGGGGACATATCAGATAACAGCAATATACATTGTATCAACCAGGGAGAACTGGAAATGCATGAGGAGATATATCGATTTTCGGAATCAACAGCAATAGATCAAAGACCATATACAAGTAGATCCTAGATACGGAATGGATGTATATTAAGCATTACAGGCTTGTAATACCATCATTTGGCATTTGTTTGATCCATGGTTTGATAAACACCGATGTAATAGCAGAACTGCATCGGATATAATTCGTGTAATTGTTCTGAAACTCTATGCAAACGTCCTCTATATTGTGGAATAAACTACCCAATGAAATCTTACAGTGTATACAACTTTAAGTTTATTACTCGAGGGGTCCACAATCTACAAGCATTGCTTTTCAGTGGATCCCTCTATTTCCAAAATAGTATTTACTGTATATGATTTAAATTTTCACTGTACAACTAGTTTAATTTGTACATACCTATGTAAACTTTGTTTGTTTTGTACAATGCTATGTATTTGAATAGGTAGTGTTGGAAATGAAATAAACTAAACTGATACTGAACTGAACAAGTAATTCAAAAATAACTTTTGAACCCTATGTAGATGCAATGTAGATGCAAAAGAGCACTCTTGTTTTTGTCTTTAGTATCTTCCATCGAAAATGTTTCCCCTTTCGTCACCAGGACCGTAAGTCATAAGTCATAAGTCTAAGACTTTTGTTAAACTTCTCGACGATACTTGACCATATACAAAGTTCCACTAATCGTCTCTTCATTATGAATTTTCCCTTTAAAAAAACTTTATTGTTAATGTAACTCCTTTACTTCAAATGATTATGTATTAGTGTTTTTTTTGTGTGTTAATTTGTGAGATTGAAAGCTTTTCTAGTTTCCAAAGTATTCTTTTGATTCCCCAAATTATGTCGTTTGGCTATTAGTTGTTCATGCTTGTAACTTGAGATGTGTGATACTGTGAACATCCCTAATATGCAAGTTTTACTATTGATTATTCATCACCAATTTGAAGAGAAGTATTAACCTTATCGGCATAATAATGATTTTTGGGCGAGAATTCATTTAAATGCATGTTATTTACTAGCAATGTAATACAAATAATGAAATTTCTCCAAGATTTTCCTTTAAACAGGAAAACTACCATTTCAGATTTGTAGATTTTAAAGCTCTGGTCACGATGAAAATCATGAAACCCACGATGATTTTGAAGTACGAAAAATACATTTTCTGTCGTGGTTAAATTTCGTATGAAATGAGTATATTGTCGTGGAAGTGGAAGTGGTCAAAATTCAATTTGAGGTGCTTTCACACGGGAACAGAACAGAGAAGTCAGAACATTTCGTGGTTGGGTTGCATGTCTATTGTACAGCACTAAACTTTTAGCATTCACAACATGACATCTTTCGTACGAATGTCGTACGATTGTCGTATGATGTTATCACGACACTAGTACTGACAACAATTTCGTGGATCTGTCGTGGCATAACATAGGGTAGTCAAAATTTCAAGTCACGGCAGATTTTTCGTCGCATGACGCACATTTCATCGTACGACTGTCCTACAACATCACAAAACAAGCAACTACATCCCCAAAATTTTTGTCGTGGACCTGTCGTAGGTCCATTGTGACCAGGGCTTTAACTCCTAACGTGCCAAGCTCGCATTTTTGCGAGTTACAATACACACAAATGCCATAGAGCATTACAATCCCTGGCACGTTAAGAGTTAAAGGGATCTAGTAACTTTGTTCACAAGAGCAAACAGTGGTGCGTGGTTAATAACATGTGTATTTGTGTGATCTTATATGTCCTGAAAGTAATGTGTGAAAATTTCACGTTAATTGGATGTTATTTGGCCGACAAATGAGCGAAAATCCTAAGTGATATTCACCAACTCATTGCACTTACTTTGTACACGCGCTTAAACGATCCCGTAGATAATTCAACATCCGAACACTTCAATCGTAAATATCTTTTGAACGAAATGGAAATTTAAAAAACGGAAACTTATCCCATGTTAATAAAAATACAACAAGGTATGAAAGAACCACTAAAGTTCCAAGTAAGTTTTGAGGATTTGGACAATGAATATAGAAACTGATCCAAAACGTCTTGCCTTGATATTGCAATTCAGCGTCTCTTTCTCATCTGGTCACGTGACTGTTTCCAACAAATATAATCGCCAGTGGAAAACAACAACAGGGCAAGGGGAAGTTGAGACTTAACACTCTTAAACGGAGGCAGCTATTTGAATCGATTATGTCTCAGGAGCGTATGTGGCTGGCACCCTAAATACAATGTGAGGGGTGGGGGTGTGCCGGAGCAGTAATCGCCCAAACTAGACAAGGGCCCCGCTGCAGAAAGAGATACAATCAATTGTAAGTTGCAATTCATTGCAAGTCAGATCATGTGGTCTAAATGCGCGAATCTGATTGGTTGAAACGTGCAAAGTTTCTGACTTACAATCGATTATAACTCTTTCTGCAACGGGACCAAGATGTGTACTATTATCGTCATATACGTTTACAGGGGAGTTATGACGGGGAAAAGAATCTTCATAGGAGGGGCGAATCGCCCCCTTCTGTATCCTATCAGTGTTGTATGACTCGAGGCCGGTCTTGGTCTCGAGACCGGACTCGAGGCCGGCATTGCCGGCCTCGGCCTCGGACTCGGACTCGGGGACCCTGGACTCGGCCTCGGACTCGGACTCGAAGGTCGTTGACTCGATGACTCGGGCCGAGTCCAGCTCGAGACCGGCCAATTTCCGTATATTTTGTATACTTGTATATTGGCTATTCTGTGCTATAATTCTGCAAGAAACAAGCCAAATATTCTATCCAATCCACCAAGCGATTGTTGCTTGAAAAAGAGATCGCGAATGAACTGACAGCCGACAAGAAAGTGAGCAAAAAAATCACATTTGTGAGAAACGAATGGACACGGAAGTTACCCATAACAAATAGCCCAAGCTTATATTTGATAGGTATGCTTTCATTTTATGAATTGACACCGCGATTCTGAAAATAATGTTCGGCTATCAAACACCCAGGGGGGGGGGGGGGGGGGGGGTACTCACGTATATTGGGTATACGGGGATGTGCCGCTGGGAAGCAACGGGACCAAGATGTGTACTATTATCGTCATATACGTTTACAGGGGAGTTATGACGGGGAAAAGAATCTTCATAGGAGGGGCGAATCGCCCCCTTCTGTATCCTATCAGTGTTGTATGACTCGAGGCCGGTCTTGGTCTCGAGACCGGACTCGAGGCCGGCATTGCCGGCCTCGGCCTCGGACTCGGACTCGGGGACCCTGGACTCGGCCTCGGACTCGGACTCGAAGGTCGTTGACTCGATGACTCGGGCCGAGTCCAGCTCGAGACCGGCCAATTTCCGTATATTTTGTATACTTGTATATTGGCTATTCTGTGCTATAATTCTGCAAGAAACAAGCCAAATATTCTATCCAATCCACCAAGCGATTGTTGCTTGAAAAAGAGATCGCGAATGAACTGACAGCCGACAAGAAAGTGAGCAAAAAAATCACATTTGTGAGAAACGAATGGACACGGAAGTTACCCATAACAAATAGCCCAAGCTTATATTTGATAGGTATGCTTTCATTTTATGAATTGACACCGCGATTCTGAAAATAATGTTCGGCTATCAAACACCCAGGGGGGGGGGGGGGGGGGGGTACTCACGTATATTGGGTATACGGGGATGTGCCGCTGGGAAGGGTGACTTTTTCAAGAAAGATCCTTAGACATGGGTCCCCTTTTCATAAGAAAAAATCCTTAGACATGCGGGTCCCTTTTTTCATTTATTCCTTTCTCCTCTTTTCTCCCTCATTTTCTCCGGGATTTTGGGATTTTCCGCTGTGAAATTGCTACAAATTTTCAAGCTCGCTCCGCTCCGCTCGCATACATAATATTTCACAACGTCGGGTGATTATATTACCCTTCATAACGCCATATCATAAGTCAGGAGTGTCGATTCGTTTTTGAGATTGGGGGGGGGGCGAAATTTGAAAAATTTTCCAGAGTGACCACTGAGAGAGCTAAAAGCCCCACATTGGCATGCCCGGAAGTTTTATTATGCGCTCATTGAAAGTGTCTTGATGGCTCGAAGACCTGACTTTGGGGGGGTACCCACATTTGGGGTCAATAATGGGGGTCCAGGGGGCGGAGCCCCCGGAAGCTTTTAGATTTCAGACATTTGCTCCTAGCATGTGTGTTAAAATTGTATAAAAAAGTGAACGTACTCATAACGTATTGTTAAAGGGCATAGCGAGGAAAAGACTGAGCCTTGCATGAGATGGATCCACGTGATCATATAGAGCCATCGATATAGTCTAGGGCATTGGGCTCCCATGAAACTAAGCAAGGGCGTCAACAATTCTCAAAAGTGTAGGGGAGACATTGCGAGGAAGCGAAGCGACCGAGCGGGGGAGGGTGTGGGAGGGGGTGTCCCCCTCCCACAGTAGGGAGCTTTTGTATATTGGGGCGTGAAATTGTGCGATTTGGTGCACACCTGAGACAGAAATTTCACGTAATATGAAGTATATAGGTATGGAACAAAACATACATAATGACAAAGGGAGGGGGACAATCTGCTCCTTTTTCAAATGTGGGGGGACATGATATTCCAATTGATTTGTGTTCAGCGCATATGTACCGAGATTATTTTATTTTCTGTGACGGTGTGCTATCTATAGATGAGGGTTAAATAAACTTCGTTTGGGGTGTGCGTTTGAGAAATTACGCTGCCCAACACATTTCCAAAGGTGAGTTCCCGCAACCCAAATGAAACTTGCAATATGAGAAACTGTATGCGCGCGAAGCGCGCGGCAAAAAGAGATTTACAGTCCTTTTCAAACTAAAAAACGGCTATTTTGAAGATTAATTATTGATAAATGTGTCTTTCCCCTCTTTGGCATTATATCACTCGATTTTTTTTCTTCCTCATTTTCGGAATTATTGGGGGAGGGGGGGGGGCGAAATGATATGTTCGCCCCCCCCCCCAATATTTTCATTGGGGGGCGACCGCCCCCCCTGCCCCCCCCCCCCCCCCCCCCAGGATCGACACCCCTGTCATAAGTAATAAAACGAATATACCCATACAATAATTGAAACAAATGGCAATTTTCCGCTGTGAAATAGGTAAAATTTTCAAGCTCGCTCCGCTCGCTAAGAAAATGAATCAATGTAAAATAAAAATAATTAATACAAAAAAAAAGAGTTGGACTCGGACTCGGTCTCGGACTCGGATGGTCTGGACTCGGACTCGGACTCGGACTCGGATGGTCTGGACTCGGTCTCGGTCTCGGACTCGGACAGTCTGGACTCGGACTCGGTCTCGGACTCGGATTGGGTGGACTCGGATACAACACTGTATCCTATACACCATTGTTCTAGCGCTCAACACTAAATTGGTCTTCGGTGTTTTCCCCCCGCCGACACCCAACTTGATGTTACGTAATAATGGATATGCACATGATGGGATAATGATAGCGTGAGGAAATGATTAATAGTCATTATAAGATTGGTGGGAAGTTACGTCTTAGACTTGTTTTGATGCGACTTACAGCCAGTTCAGAGTTATTAGGACTACTTTAATTTTGTTTGGGTAAATGTCTTAAAAACATATATGGATGACAAAATATACCAACTTCTATACATTCACGTGTGTATTTGATTTAGTTTATTGCACTATTTTCATACATCAGGTCAATGCCAGCCAAGGTTTTGAAGTGAATACGAAGATACTTGTCGAGGCTTTACACGCAGACCGTGTTTTTTATCACGTTTTTCTGTTGAATAATTTCAGTCAGACTTTAAAATATTCAATTTTTAAAGATATTATGCAACAATTTCAAATAACGCATGCTTGACAGAGACTCATACAACAACACAACTCCCGATATAGTTTGATTTTTGAATTGATTCATTTAATTTCACATTTGGTAAAGAAACAAATTATTTATACGGATGTATAAGCAAAATACAATAGTATACCATTGCGTGTGGATGAATCCTAAATAATGTACAGGGCTAGAGGAACATCATTGAAAGTCCTCCACCAGATATTCTAATTATATGAATTTATTGTGGTTGTATATGATAAGAATTAAATAAGAGAGGATAAAAAGACAAACTAAAACAAACATAGAACAAAGACAGGACAGAATGAAGCATTCGATGTACTGAGCCACAACCCCGATCACTAGTTCTCTTAAGCCCGGCACAGACAGAGCCGACTCGACCCGATCCGACTAGTTTTCAGTCAGGCTAGAGTCAGTTTCGCTCAGTCGGAGCCGATCCAACATGTTGAATCGGCCTTGAATGACCTCTGACTGGCACTTGACTGAAAAACCGGAGTCCTGAGGCAGCACATACTGAGTTAATCAGGCTGAAAACCAGTCGGATCGGGTCGAGTCGGCTCTGTCTGCGCCGGGCATTAGTCTAGGTTCTAGACTCTTTGTACACCTTTCCCCCATATATCGCGTAACCCGGTAAATCTACCTTTCCCCATTAATTATATCGCGTAACCCTCGAATATGTACGGTGTCCGTACAGATTCACCGGGCGAACAGATTCACCGGGCGAACAGATTCACCGGGCAAACATATTCACCGGGCGTACCGTTCAGAGTGGTATTACGCGATATAATGTAATGGGGAAAAGGGTCAGAACCTAGAATATAGTTCTCGTTGCATTGGACCTAAACATTTTATGTTTCTACAGTGCTCAAACTGCTCTTGGTATTAATCATTTAAAACATATTTAAAAAAAACATATAATGATCCATTCATGCATGGCAATATCATTACAGGATTTGTCTCATATGACAGAGGATTATCATAACATAATCATAATTTTAGATTGACATAAAAAGTCGGTTGTCCTTTTTTTTCTGAAACACTCTGTATTGTTGTGTTCAAAGACCCAATCACCCAACCATTCATTTGCATAAACCAGTTCAGTGATTGCGGACAAAACCCATCCGATGCGCATACTTACTTAAACTGATCCAGTAACACTGTCCAAACCCTCAAAATCCGATTGGAATTATAGGGGTTCCCTCATACCTTGTTGCATTCGTGTTAACAATAGAAACATGGGGACATGTTTCGGTTTATCAAATTTCCCTTTCGTTGTAAAGATATTTGCGATCGAAGTTTTCCATTATTAAACTATCAACTGTATAGTTGTAACCGTGTACAAATTCAGTGCAATGGGTTAGTTTGCATTTTTTGCTCATTACTCAACCATTCATCACTTTTTGCACATGTCAACACATTTACTAGATCCCTTTAAATCCTAGTAGTCATAGGTACAGAGGGCTGATCCACCCATCATACCTATGCAACGCTTTTCAGGCGACAAGTCAGCGACCATCATGGCAACATAACAACGTCATGACATTAAAACTTGCAGATGCCTGCACAAAAATAAGGACACAATCTTCAACATGTCATATTGATAACAGAATAATCCCCGGGGGGGGGGGGGGGGGGGGGCTCGAATTATTTTTTTGACGGGGGTGTGCCGCACGGAACTCTGAAATGGGGGTCTTAAGAGCTGACTACAAACAAAAAATATAGGGTCTTTGGAGCTACAAAAACCCTGAAACGGGAGTTAAGGGGTCTAAGGAGCAGACTAAAACTACGAAATACATAGACTTGGAGCTACCAAAGACCTACGTAAACCCTCAAAAAGGCTCAAATGGTGATCCAAGAGCTGACCAGAAGAAAAATAATGGACTTGGCGCTACTCAACTACCTAGCCAAGTCATTCCGGGGGTCTATGGAGCGGCAATTTTTGAAAGTCGGGTCTCTTTAGAGCGGCAATCGGGTGTGAAAACGGGGTTCTTTTAAGCGGCACATACCCGTCTAACATTATACATGAGTGCCCCCCCCCCCCCCCCCCCGGGGAATAATCCCTCTAACAAACCCCATTTCTGTGTTCTCCTCATTTCAGTCACACTGCACCCCAAGAAAAAAGGAGCGAGAGTCATAAAAGGTCGCACTAATAAACTGGGTTCCAAAAGAAACTTATCACTTCTTCAGAGCGACACACATTAAAATCCAAAGCATACAAAGTAATCATAATTGGGCATAGAATAGATATAATACTCCTTAGCAAGCTCATCTAAAAAAATTATGTTTGATTTAGTCAACAAAGAATGAAATAAGGTGAAATCGCAAGAGGTAATTTTTCAAAAATCACAGAAACTGCTCGCTTTCCGGGCACAGAGCTCGGTACGGACAATAGCCAGTCTAGTGGTTACATAACCCGCTTTGAAGTTGAATGAATAGCTATTGAAAGTTCTGAATAGACCGCCTTTCGTGGAGGTTCGCAGCGAGCAGTTTCTGTGATTTTTGAAAAGTGACCTGTACGATTCCATCGAATTTTTCTCTTTTTTGGCAAAAGCAACCTTTTAATTTTTCAGATATGCTTCATAATGAGAATAATAGCTTATCTGTGTCTAAATATAAATAAATTTGGTGCTATGGATTTTAGTGAGCGTCGCTCTGAAAAAGTGATAAGTTTCTTTTGGAGCCCAGTTTAGTTTTAGGACAGTTCTCAGAAATCTGGACATAGGCTTATAATCGCAACAACAAAAATGGTAGTAGTGACCATGATTTAGTCATGTTCAAATTCGCGAGCTATACAATGTATGACTTAATACATCATATTCTGTCCCATGATGTAACTGACTATTGTCTTACAGTTGAGCATTGTTATGATACAAGACTAAAAACAAAACCTGAATTATAAACCAGCAAAAATCAAATCTGAAGTTGGTAAGCAATCCGTGTCATATGCAGGTAGTATGATTTTGAGAGGGTTCCCTGATGATCTGAAAGATACAAACTCACGTAACATTTTTCGCAAATCTTAAAACAAAACTATCTCTTAGCGAATGACGTTGAATGATTCCACATAAAAGCTTGTAAATATATATTTGAAACATTACTTCTGTAAATATTGTAAATACGCTGCAAATTGTAAAAATGTTAGAAGTCTTTATTATATTTTTATGATAAATTATTGTGAAAGGACTGGCCTCGACTAGCCTGCTTTACTATTTCTGGTTCTTTTTTTTACCAACTATAATGTTCTATTATTGTTGACTATTTTGTGATTTATATTACTTTTTTGTTAACGATGTTGTTGATTATTATATAATATAAAGATCTGGGTGGGGCCATTGTGTAGCAACCAAACATAAGGTGATGAAAATTCAACGGAAAAACGAATTTCATTTGATCATTTCATTTTCAATGTATATGGTCAAGGTGGTATACGAAACACCTTGTATTGGTATGGTCAGGCTAGGTCGTTCACGGTCGGATAACCATGACAACCGTGTCGTTGGCCCAGGTTGAATACTTCATGTATATACCATCATAACATCACTGTACGATCGAGCCGGTGTGCTGATATAATTTACATCATAATTTGTAATGATTGTGCATATAGCGTTATTATTCTATTATGTTACCCATTGTCTGGGCCACTGCCAGAATCAGCGGTCGGCCATCATGGTCCGTCGATCTTGGTTCCGGTATGGCCAACAAGGCGTGACATGGGGAGTGTCCTGTACAACTGCTATTCACAATACCAAATACCTAACTAAATCGGGTGCACTAAAACCACGGATGGTACTATTATAATACAATCCATGCTAATTCTAAGTGGGGGCGCTAAGTGGATGTGGTGTGCAATTCCGGATAAAAGCATGGATTTTGGCACACAGATAGCTTAAGCCCGGCGCAGACAGAGCCGACTCGACCCGATCCGACTGATTTTCAGTCAGGTTAAGCCCTCTGCACACAGAGTCGACTCGACCCGATCCGACTGGTTTTCAGTCGGTTCAGCTCAGTATACGTTGCCTCAGGAATCCTGTTTTGCCGGTCAAGAGCCAGTCGGAGATCATTCGAGGCCGATTCAACATGTTGAATCGGCTACGACTGAGCGAAACCGACTCTAGCCTGTCTGAAAACCTGTTGGATCGGGTCGAGTCGGCTCTGTGTGCGGAGGGCTTTAGAGTCAGTTTCGCTCAGTCGGAGCCGATCCAACATGTTGAATCTGCCTCAAATGACCTCCGACTGGAACTTGACTGAAAAATCCGTAGTCATGGTAGTCCTGAGGCAGCGCATACTGAGTTAATCAGGCTGAAAACCAGTCGGATCGGGTCGAGTCGGCTCTGTCTGCGCTGGGCATTAGACCATCCTCTTTAAAGGGACTTAGTAACATTGTCCAAATCCTCAAAATAAAATTTTAATTCTAGCGGTTCCCTCATACCTTGTTGTATTCGTATTACCAATAAAATCATGGGACAGGTTTCGGTTTTTCAAATTTCCCTTTCGTTACAAAGATATGTACGATCGAAGTATTCAGATAAGAAACTCCACCGGAGTTTTTCTTACCGTGTACAAAGTGAGTGCAGTGAGTTAGTGACTATCATTTTGCATTTTCGCTCATTACTTGGCCATGCAATGTCCATTTGACTTGAAATTTTCACACAATACCCTGTGGACATATGAGATAACAACAATATACATTGCATCAACCATTCATCACTTTTTGCACATGTCAACAAAGTTACTAGATCCCTTTAATAACTTTAATGGAAGCTATTTAACACGGTTCATTCGTGGCTGCCATCTGGCACCTATTTTTATTAATATCCCAGGAACTTACGCAAGATTGAATTGAAATTCAGTCGATTGCATCTGAGAATCTCTATATCGGGTCGGACGATCTGTCATTTTCAGCATTAATTGCGTGTTCCTCTTTTGCTCTTTAAGCCATGGGCGTCGATACTTACGTAATACCTATTCATCAGGGGGATGAATGAATAGATCATCCCCCCTGATGAATGGGTATCAATTACATATCGACGCCCATGCTTTAAGCCCAACAAGAGTAGCAACACACGTGGAGAACCTTGGCATGGGCGTAGGGGAACATTTTTCTCAGGGGGGGGGGGGGGGGCTGAGGTAATTTGCCCGAATAATTTTCCTTCCCGACTTTTCACCTGACAAGCAAACAAAAAAAAAAAAAAAAAAAAAAGGCCTCACCCTTTTGATTCCCCAAAAATGATATGTTTTTTGATGGCTTTGATGGTTTGAAAATAACACGATTTTGCCTGAATATGCGAGGCGGTTTTGCCCGAAAATAAGATGACTTTGCCTGATTATAGCATATTTTGCCAAAATTTCAGGTGACAAAATGTATGCTTTTATCCGGAAGTGCACACTTTGTCTCGTATATTGCACTAAGAGCACTCGCTATAAGTGGTATTTGGGGGTATGCATTATGCTTATGTACGATAACCAAATTCGCGACAGTGTAAACACGAACCACACCCGGTCAAGTTTCCAAACGCCACAGCTGGGTTGCTTATTTGATGTAAGTTTTCTAAAACTTCTATTTTCGTTTCCTTTGTGAGGACACATGTATACTGAATTTAACAGCCAATCAGACTGATGGGAACACTTGCAATATATATATATATATATATATATATATTCTATATATCTGTAGGAATGTGATCATTTCACTTCGATATAAAATGGTGGACAATCGATGCCGTTAGTATAATATAACAGAGCTTATATAATGCTTGGAAGCGGTGTTGTTTAAGTTGTAGAGTGATACATTTGTCAAAGTTTGGCGACAACGGATGACCAGAGTGGCGTTATAGAGTACAGAGTATTTTGACAATTTTGATAATTTTGATAATTTTGTATTTTGTATTTTGTATTTACTAATTTACTAATGTTACGAGACGCAAGCTAAGCTTATTATGTCCCCCGTTGCTCACTTGCCTTCTTCAAATCTGAAGATTATTGTAGTATTGTGTTTGTAGGAACTTCAAATAAGACAAATGGTTGACTTACCCAAAATCAAACTCGGCAGCGTAGTTCGAAAGTAATCAAGATGTCGTAGCTCTCCGGTCGCCGTTGCCATAACAATTTAATTATATGCACGAAGTTGCCTCTTACGATCTTACTATATACAAACAGGAACACTACATGTTGGTTGTAATGTGCAGGGTTACTATAGTCACCCTATAGGCTACTCTTTTCGAGAAGTTGACTAGGTTCTAGGTTCTTGTTCATTATTATTCATATTTTGTACTTTCTAATTCCAGGGATACACAATTTAAAAGCTATATGCTTCACAGTGGATCCCTTTATTTTTACATCAATTATCACAAATGTTATTTCGTATTTCTGTTGTATTGATTATAATTATGATCAAGTTACATTATTTTGAATTGTACATTTATTCTGTGAAAATGAAAATAATAAACTTAAACTTGAACTTGATAATTTGTAGCAGAAACTGCTATAGCGACCACCTGTCTATCAAGGCCACCGTGTATGTATCACCTGATTGCCGCTCCTTAGGCTTATGCACAATAATATTGAAGAGCTTAATTCCAAAACGCGTTAAAGGGCAATGCAACTCAAAAATAGAGTTTATCCTACTTGATATATCGTAATATGCCTTTTTATTATATATAACATAACTCCGACTCAGATTTCTGCTTTGGGAGAAATATGTGAAAACTCTATCGGGTTTACCACTATTCATGCGAACACTGGAGGCCGCCATTATTAGGTGTGTGCGGACTTATGGTCAGTGATATGCACTAATGCATTTCAATACCACCTATTGAAACCATTGTCTGAATACTTGTAGATGCTTTGACGAGTCTGTAAATCAGTGAAAAGCTTTTTGTTCGGCCCGTAGCGCACTCGTCATAGTTTGCAAAGCATGTCGGGCAATTACAAGAACATGGCCGCTCCCATCACCTTTTGCCGCCGTAAGAATTAGTAAAATGTGGGTATGTTCACGTAAGGATTTCATGGGATCCAGGAGGCCAAACTTGCCAAGTTATGTATCAAATAAAATGTCTGTTCACCCTCTAAACGATAATAATAGCCGAAAGCCATAGTTTCATTGCCCTTTAAATTTCAACTTTGGAGAAAATCAGGAGTTTCTTTGTCCAACTTTGTACTCTTGCCTATAAAACTATAAAATAAAAAAAGAAAGTTGCATATTCTGATTTTGATTGTGTAATTCGTCCTAAAAATTTAATTTCTAGCTTTTTAATGTACTGATATCGTTATCTCATTTTGTATGGGCTGTCGATTTAGCGCCTTTTGGAACTTAGCTCTTCAATTTCTGAGGTTGACCGAGTTATACAGGGTTATACGATCGTTAATTTCATCAACACCATCGACCAAATGTCATTGTTTTTTGTTTGATAGGGTAGAACATTCCTTTTCCAACAAAATGATACCATAAGCATTTATTTTGGGTAAGGTGTTTGGATCCTAGGGCCATTTTTCTGAGGCAATGTCGATTCCTAAATTTGCTTCTTTTTCGTCTCCAGCGATCCTCTGAACACTGAGACATTCTCGCCCCACGGCCTCCCATAGACAGAAAAAAACCGAATGACTGCTCTCCCTTTGATAAAGAAGACAATCCTTATCAAAGGGAAAGCAGTCATGCGTTTCTTCTGTACAGCTAATTCTATGAGAGGCCGTAGGGCGAGAATGCCTCAGTGTTCCGAGGATCGCTGGAGACGAAAAGTAGCAAATTTAGGAA